>CM055656.1:11830174-12126943 GCA_029378335.1 Agrilus mali
CAACAAAAAACAACTTAGAATTAACACGTTAATCGCCACGATAGTATCAGAAAAAATTTCATATGGGCCATGGTAACTTTATTAGATAATTTAAGTAAAAATGTATCAAGCAAACTTAATTTAGCACAGAAAAATTTTTTTTTTGCCAAAATTCCCGAAAAAACACTATTTTTTATGTCACACATATATGACTGACATGGCCCTATATTAAAACTTTTTTCTCGACAAGCCGTGTCAGTCTTATATTAGTCCAGGGAAATAAGCATTTTTTCGGGACACTGACTCATCCAGCAAACTAATACGTTTTCGCGAAGTATTAACCTATAGAAATAATACCTACTTATACTTTTTCCACTCCTGGTTAGCCGGCGTTTTCGAGTAATAAACAATTCAAAGTGAAAAAAATGAAATTTTAATACATTTTTACTTACCAGATTTACATAAATAGTTTTAACAGCAATATAATGCAAACATCTTGTACGTAATGCAATAACCGACAACTTGACCGAAACCGATTTTGAAAATGTCAATTTGTTGCTTAAATAATTACTAATTAACAATTCAAATAGCTAAATATTCAGTTAACAATAACTATTGTAAAAATGTATTTGAAAACTTAAATCCTCGTAAATAGGTAGCTCTTGTGGTAGAGAAGTATTAAAATGAGAACGACCTGTCACGTGACTAAACCTGCGCGAGAATATTATTTTAACGTCAGCTCAGTAGCGGCGTCTATTTTGTTTGCCGAATGACATTTATGCTCAGTGGCGTAGTTTATTTCTTTATTATTTTCTACCTGAAATTTGCTATTTGTATTGAACATAATGTATTGTTATACAATTGAATCTATTAGAATTATGGGTAGTTTAATTAAATAAAACTACATCGAATTATTCCTTTTAAAACTTCTTTAATTAAAAGCTTGTTCAGAAGATGCATCGAAGACACAGTCAAACTTAGAACTAACTACGTAAAACCAGAAAAGGGCCAATAGACTAAATAAAAATACTTTGTTTACATTAACTAGCACGTCTCGATATCGTGCTGCTTTCATTTTTATATACAAATCTGAGACAAACAGAAATTATTTTTTGAACATTTTATTTGTAAAACCAACAGAATCTTAATACATAACAGTTTTTTAGCCAATCAAAATAGAACATAGTTTATAGGAAAATTCTGATTATACCAGTTGCCTTCAAAATTCTCTGTTTAAAATTTGTCAATGGTATCGAGGGGACTCCAGCTTCTGCCTCTTCTTTCATGAACTTAATAACATTAGCAATTTTCTGAAGAAAACAATTTCGTTATTCAAATTGCTATTTTGATTTCGGAAAAAGTAACATACCTCTCTTGCTTGCGAATGAATTATTTGCCCCTTTTTACCGTAACTTTTCAATTCAGCCATTTTATTCAACCGATAAAAAACTATTCGAACACACAGCGAAGTTCTAAAAAGAGCTGATTTTTTTAATGCCAGCAAATGTGAGTTATAGATAACGCTCTAAACAAGAACGAACAAGAACTATTCAATGCATTCAATAACGTCAGAAAATGAATCACATGCCTAACCAACAGTACAACTTCCCACCTCACCTTGACGTCTGAAATAGAATCTCCCGACGCGTTTTCATCTTCTACGCAGATCAGATGACAGGTCCTCATTTTAATTTAGCTTTACCAAATAAGTGTTAAGAATTTGAAACCGATTCGTTTGATAGTTTTTGCAAAATTAAATTTGTTTATCCGGAAGACTGTTTTTTTACAACAGCACTCTACGCACATTTAAAAAAAAATTCGGTTTTATCAGTGTGATAATTAATGGGAAAGAGTTATATTTTCAAAATATTTCATTAGATGTACAAAAAAATTATTATTTTTGTTACAAATGTAGTCATTTTTACCATATTGTTACGTAATTTACAATATCACGTATTTTTCTATCAAATACTTTTTATTAAATTAACTTTATAACAACAACGATTGAATATCTATTTCGATAACAACAATAACTCTATAACTATTTCACTCGTCAATCGCTTTATCTTCTCTTCTCGCTTACATCTGTCGCTCTCTTCTATCAAATACCGTCAAACTGTCCAACGCTGTTCCTTATATAGTATTATGGACGTTTCTAGGCAACTCTCGAAACGTCCAGCAACTCTCGGACTTTCTGGAACGCGTCATGGGTTACTTTCACACAATTTTTCGCAGTCGGCGCTTGTCAACGTCAGAATGACACATCTGTCACACTGCCCCCCCTCTAGCGCTGATCGTCCCGATCAGTTTCTCCCACTATGCATGGAGCCAACCGGTCGAGGTGTACAACTTTCATCTTCGATTTGGGGCCTCGTTGTATCCTGTAGACGACATCGTTTATCCGTGTAATCACTTTGTACGGACCCTCCCAATTCCGTTGTAATTTAGGGCACCTTCCTTTCTTGCGAACTGGGTTATAGCCATACACGATCGCCCTCCCTGAATCCAGTGGAATTCGCTCGCAGGAAGGTGTCTGTCCGGTGGTCTCCTGTATGGATGTCCTATAGGCGAGAAGGAATAAGGGAATGTGGCGATCCCAGTGGGTCTGATGATCGTTCACGAACATCCTCAGGTTGTTTTCTATAGTCGCATTAAATCGCTCTACCATGCCATCAGACCGAGGATGCAACGGAGTCGTTCTAGTTTTCCTTATTCCCATCAATTCACACACTCGTTGGAATATTTCTGATTCAAAGTTTCGGCCCTGGTCAGTGTGAATCTCCATAGGAACTCCATATCGGCTGATCCAGTTATTTATTATTGCCTCCGCCACGGTGGTTGCATCCTGGTTGGAGATTGCATAGGCTTCCGGCCACTTGCTGAAGTAATCCATCACAACGAGGATGTAGCGGTTGCCATCTTCAGTTCGGGGAAAGGGACCAGCGATATCCATGGCTATTCTTTCGAAAGGCGCTCCGACGCTATACTGGTGCATCTTTCCTCGTGTCCTGGTTCTCGGACCTTTGTTAGAAGCACATACTTCGCATTTTCTGCACCAGTCTTCCACATCCAATCTAGCGTTCACCCAGTAATACCGTTCACGTATTTTTTCTAATGTCTTCTTCACTCCAAAATGTCCACCTCCAGTCCAAGCATGCAGCTCTTTTATTACTTCTTTCGTATTCTTCTTTTTGGTCACACAATAGTTCTTCTCGGGCTTTGACAGTGTCTTTCTAAAATATGCGATTACTCTTTCTTTGCCGTCTTGAACTTGAGAAAGAATCCCTCCAATACCCACATTGCTCGCATCGGTGTCGACTATGAATGGTTTTCCAAATTCGGGGTAAGTCAAAATCGGGGCGTTAGACAACTTATTTTTAAGAACTTGAAAAGCTTCTTGACAGGTGTTCGTCCAATCATAAGGCACTCCATTCTCGGTTAGTTTGTGCAAGGGGCGAGCCACATCCGCAAATCCCTTCACGAATCTTCTATAGTACGAACATAATCCTAAGAAACTCCTCAATTCATGATGGTTCTTTGGTTGCGAATTTACGAACTGCCTCGGTCTTGTCAGGATCTGTACCAACGCCTTTACTTTATATGACATGGCCTAGATATTTCACTTCAGTTCTAAACAACGCACACTTTTTGGGATTTAATTTTAGTTTTGCTGCTGTGAATTTCTGAAGTACTCTGCTTAGATTTCGCCCAAACACAATGACGTCATCCAAATAGACCAAGCAGATTTCCCAATTCAATCCTTGTAAAATGGTCTCCATTAATCTTTCAAAGGTAGCTGGTGCGTTGCATAGACCGAAGGGCATTACATTGAATTGCCAGAGACCGTTCCCAGTAGTAAACGCAGTCTTTTCCTTGTCTTCAGGATGTACTTCGACTTGCCAATATCCGCTCTTTAGGTCCAACGTCGAGAACCATTTAATTTCACTGGACAGACAATCTAACGTGTCGTCGATTCGTGGCAAAGGATAGCTGTCTTTATATGTTACTTTATTTAATCGTCGATAATCAACACAGAATCTCGTTGATCCGTCCTTCTTACGTACCAAAACGATAGCGGAGGTCCATGGACTTTTCGATGGTTCTATTATCCCTTTCTCGCGCATGTCCTTAATCAATGAATCGATTTCTTCTCGTTTGGCCCATGGTACTTGTCGGGGTGGCTGTTTGATTAGTCTTGCATTTCCTGTGTTGATTCGGTGGTACGCTAAATTGGTTCTTCCATAATCGCTGTCATCAATCGCCAAGACGTTCTTGTTAGTTCGAATTAGGTGTTCTAGCTTTCGAGTTTCTTCTTCAGTAAGATGTTCAGTTGCCTTGTTGATTAATTCTTAGATGCTTCTGGCAGCATCCCGTTTTCTTCCCTCTCTTCTCTAATTTGGTCCAAATGATTGATGGTGGTGACTGCTTCCAATGTCCCTATTGGTGTTCCTTTGGAAAGTTTTTGTTCAAAGCCTTTCAGATTGACAACTCTGATTGGAATCGTAGTCCAGCCGGTTTGTACCACAGTTCTTCCGACAAGGATAGCCTTCTGCCTCAAATCTTCGTTGTCTTGCTCTATGACTCCAGTGATTTCATAAGGGACATTGTCCTCTATTGTAATTCGGGCAACAGCTTCGGAGTGTCCCGGTAAAACTTGATCTTCAGCAACGACGACCCGTAGTGTTCGCTGATCAGTCCCATTTGTTTGTAGTGGCAGTTCTTGATCTCCAATTCGTAAACATTTTGTTCCCATGTCAAGCTGGATTCGGTGTCTCTCCATGAAGTCGAGTCCCAAAATGATGTCGTCGGTGATATCGGCCACAAGCACTTGTTGGTACAGGCTTGCGTCTCCAAGACCGATCACTACTTCGCATTCTCCATGAAACGATGTTGTTTCCCCCCTGTCGCAGTTGTTAAGGCAGCATTTATGGTTAGCGGTCGAATTCTCCATTTACCGATTATTTGAGGGTTAACTATCGTTCTTGGTGCGCCGGTATCCACTATCAGTTTTAATTTCCTGCCGTCCACAAAACCATCCACAGTAAGTGAATTACCAGTGGTTGTTTTCGATACGGAGATGATGATTGGGGCTTGGGGACGCAAAGCCGACTTTCGCCCCGTAAGGCCGGCTATTCTTAGTTTCCCTGCTTGCTTCCTTTGGCGGCTGACGTCTGTCTTCTTCCAGATGGACAGCCGCTGCTCAAGTGCCCCGTACCTCCGCAATTCCAGCAAATAGATTCTCTCTTCCTTTTGGGACAATCTCGTGAAAGATGACCCTGTTTGTGGCAAGTCCAACAGCGTGGACGCTCACTCATCTCTTCTTTCGGTTTTGGAGACATTACTTCTTTAGCTATTTTTACAACTTCTTGTCGAAGTAACTCGCTGTCGTCATCAAAATTGAACCCAACCTGTCGAATTCTAACATGTCCTTTGGATGCTTGTTTGGCTGCTTCATATTCCAGTGCGTGCGACAAAGCTTCGCCTGCAGTTTTATGTCGAGACATGCGCAGGGCTTGCTGTATTTCGACATCTCGCACTCCATCGACAAACATTTGAGTGCACAGCTGGTCTGTAAAGTCTTGAGGGGCACTAGGATAAGCCAACCGTACAAGCCTTTCGACTTCCGCTTCGAATTGCTGGAGGCTTTCGCTGCTACGTTGATTTGCGACTTTTTAACTGCGCCTGGTACATTTGTTGTAGGTGTTTATCACCATAGCGCATCTCCAATCGGTCCACCAGAATTTTAAAATCGTTTTGTTGCATTTCTGGTATACCTTACAAAACGTCGAGAGCTTCCCCACGTAGCGCTATGATTAGGGCAGTGGCTTTCTCCACCTCATTTCACTCATTTGCCTTGGCAGCAGCGTCAAATTGTTTAAGATAGGCTGACCAAGAGATCTTCCCATCAAATGTTGGTGGTTTTATTCTCGACATTCTTACACTTCCTTCTTCGCTTTTGTTTAATTTTAGGTATTCTTGAACGTTTAGATTGGCCTTCATTTCGTCTAATTCCTTTTGAAACTTTTTGTGCACGGCCTTTTGTTGAAATATAATAAACATAATAATCATGTATCTAAATTTGTTATTGATTTCTATAGACAAATGCCAATTACTTTTGTAGATATATCTATGTATTAAGACCAACGTCAAGTTAATCGACACACACACACACTTGTTGTTCGTTGTATGTATCACGTATTTTTTCCCACTATCATTTTTGTCTCTTCATAAATAAATCCTAAAACATCAAGCTTCGCTGAGTGCATTATTTCATCAGGTTATGGGCCCAGTTTTGTGCACAAGATAAAAAGTGCAGTGATATATTTTTTTATTTACCGTAAAGAGAATTAAATATAGTAAAAAAAAAAATCTGTTCACGTGTTCTACAAAAAATGGCAACGACAAATCTCCAAATTGAAAAGTTATTTGGCCGGGAAAATTATTCCACGTGGAGATTTGCAGTGAAATCTTATCTGGAGCACGAGGACTTATGGGAATGCATTGATCCTGGCACTGAAGTCGATCCCAAAAAGGACGTAAGGGCTAAATCCAAAATCATTTTGCTGGTGGATCCCTTGAACTATGTGCATATTGAAAATGCAAACTCATCAAGAGAAGTATGGATAAACCTTCAAAGGGAAAAGTCGGCTTATTAAAGGATCTAATCAACACATCGCTTGATAACTGCTCATGCGTTGAAGATTACGTAAATAAAATTATGAGTACTGCATACAAATTACGTAACATAGGCTTCGAAGTTGGTGACGAATGGTTGGGAACACTCATGCTGGCGGGTTTACCGGATGTATATAAACCTATGATAATGGGTCTGGAACTGTTCCGGCATCAAAATCTCATCAGACTTTATAAAAATAAAGCTTTTACAAGAAGTGAAAGTTTCCGAGTCTTCAGCATTTTTGACAAAGCACAAAAAAAACCTTTAATAATAATCTCAAGACGAAAGGAAGAGGCCCTCGCTGCTATAATTGCAATAAATATGGGCATTATAAAAATCAATGTACTATAAAAAAAACTAATCATAGTGGGTTTTCAGCAATTTTTTCAGCTTACAGCTCAGTGAATCAGGATGACTGGTATATTGATTCAGGAGCCACAATGCACATGACAAAACGATCGGACTGGATGTACGATTTACAACCACCTCCGATTCAAAAAATAATGGTGGCAAACAGTGATGCTGTGTCTGTGCAAAATAAGGGTAAAGTTGACATTCAAACCAATTTATGTAAAGATAAGCATCCAATCCAGGTGAGAAACGTTTTATTTATTCCTGAACTGAGTACAAACCTGTTATCGGTCAGTCAATTGACAAAAAATGGCTGTAATGTAGAATTAACTGATACGGGCTGTAAAATATACAATGCCAATAAGCATCTCATAGCAACTGCGAGACTTACCAATAACATGTACAAACTCAATACTGTTGCCAACAATGCATACGCTGTTTCATGTGAAAATAGTGCAGATATTCATATATGGCACAAAAGAATGGGGCATTTAAATATGACTGATGTTAAAAGGTTAGAATCATGTACTGAGGGTATAACTATTGTCGACAAAAATGTTGATACTATTTGTATACCATGCTGTGAAGCAAAACAGACTCGACTACCTTTTCCATGTTCAGGTTCAAGAGCGAATACACTGCTAGAAATAGTACATACTGATCTATGCGGTCCTATGGAGACACCATCAGCTGGTGGTGGCAAATACTTCATAACTTTTGTAGATGACTATTCACGTGAAGTATTTGTGTATTTTCTAAAGAACTAAATGGATATAAAGTCAGTTTTTGAGAAATTTAAAGAAGAAGTAGAAAATGAGTTAGAGAAGAAAATAAAAATTTTAAGAAGTGATAACGGTAAAGAATACTGTAATAAAGAATTTTCTAATTTTCTAGCAGTCTCTGGCATCAAACATCAGACGAGTACTCCGTACACCCCTGAGCAGAATGGGCTAGCGGAGCGGATGAATAGAACTCTGGTGGAGCGTGCGAAATGCATGTTATTTGAAGCAAAACTGCAGAAAATATAGCAGTCGCTACCGCAGCATACATTATTAACAGGTCACCATCACGAGTTTTGGCTGGGGTAACACCTTATGAAAAGTGGACTGGTAAGAAACCAAACATTTCACACTTAAAGATTTTTGGTTCTAAGACTATGGTGCATATTCCGAAGCAGAATAGATCAAAATGGGATCGCAAATCTCGTAAATTCATTTTCATGGGTTACTGTAACAATACAAAGGGATATAGATTAATTGATCCAGTAAACAAAAAGATTATAATAAGTAGGGATGTGATATTTATTGAAAACATATTAAACACTGATAATAAATCACAAAAATCAGCAACAGAGCCTCAGATTATTACCGTTCCACTTAATTTAACGAATTTTAATGCTGACAATGAAATAAATTCCACACAGAAAAATGAAGAAATTGTATCTGTTGATGGGAGTCAGAAGATTGGACAGAAAATGATACATTGACACCCACAAGTACTGACACTTCTGATGAAACGTATTACCCGAGCGACGAGAGCAACGACAGTCTCAAAAGAAATATCACTTTGAGATCTCACCAGAAACGTAATGTACAGGGCAGTAATTTCATATATGCTCAGTTTTCAGATCCGCTGACTGCCAACGAAGCGTTATCAGGAGCCAACGCCAAGAATTGGAAAGAAGCCATGGATGAGGAATATCAGACCTTATTAGAAAACAATACTTGGGAAATTACTACTCTTCCACCAAATAAACGTCCCATACCTTGTAAATGGGTCTTTAAAACAAAAACTAACGAAAATGGAGAAATAGTAAAATATAAGGCACGGCTTGTAATCAAGGGATGCTCACAAATACCTGGAAAAGAGTACACAGAAGTGTTTTCACCTGTAGTTAGATATTCTTCTCTGCGATATTTGTTTGCCCTGGCTGTTAGATATGATTTAGACATATGCCAAATGGATGCAATTTCAGCATTCCTACAGGGTGACGTAGAAGAGGAGATCTACATGGCGCCACCACCACTGTATGGTGATGATAATAAAGTGTATCGATTAAAGAAATCGCTATATGGACTAAAACAGGCGAGTAGACAGTGAAATAAAAAGCTTAGCGTTTTACTAAAAGGAATGGGTCTATCACAGAATAAGCTAGATCCTTGTATATATTATAAAATTGTAGATAATAATAACATGATTTTTCTAGCAATCTACGTTGATGATTTAATTACTTATATTTACAAACAATCAAGAATTAAAAACTTGTATTAAAGGAGAGCTACACCAACAATTTAAAATGAAGGACATGGGAGATATAAATTATTGTATTGGTATACATGTGGAGAGAAACCGAAAGAATGGCACTTTGTATTTAGATCAAAGAAAGTACATCCAAGAAGTGTTGCAGAAATATGGAATGTCTGATTGCAAAACAGTTAAAACTCCAATTGATGTAAATGCAAAGTTTCAAGGAAATTCTAAGGAAACGAGAATCTTGCAAGATGTCCCATATCAAGAAATAATTGGATGTTTATTATATATATCACCTACAATAATGGACCTGAAGTACAGCACTGGCATGCCCTAAAACGAGTCATGCGATATCTAAAGGGCACCGAAAATTATAGATTAAGCTATAAGCAAAACACAAAGGAAACAATGACTCGTGGGTACTGCGACGCGGACTGGGTAAGTTAAGCGGATGACCGGAGATCTTGCACTAGTTACACATTCTTGTTTCAGGGAGGAGCAATCAGCTGGAACTCTAGACGTCAACCTACTGTTGCTCTGTCTACAACCGAAGCAGAGTACATATCTTTATCATCGTGTGTACAAGAAGCCTTGTGGCTAAAACAATTTCAAGAAAGTTTTTGGCCGCAATTAAAGAACGAAGCTATGAAAATTTATAGTGACAATCAAAGTTCCATCAAACTTTCAGGTACTGATGGCTATCGTTCTAAGACCAAGCACATTGATGTAAGACATCACTTCGTACGCGATAAAGTCTGATAATTTATTGATTCAACAATTCTTTTAGTTGTATCATTAGACAAAATTGTTGCATTGTTTTGTTGTCACGTTTCTAAGTAATAGTGTCAATACTATTTACGTGTACCTTCGTAAAAAACGAAAGATCAAACCTCGTTAATTGCAGATTTGTTTTAATACTGAACTCTGTACGACTATAAATTAAAAGTTTTAGTGCTCTTAAGATAATTTGAACAGTTTATTTGGGTAATCATAACATTTTTTTCGAAGGTCATGGAAAAAAGTAACCACCGCAAGTGTTTAAATCATCCGGACAAGTTTTGTTATGTTTGTGGAAAATATATTATCAAATCTCAAGGAAGATTTCCTACTAAGAAGGTTAAACGAACGTTTTTATGTTATTTTGGTCATTCTGTGGTGCAAGATAAGGAGTGGACCCCGAAACTTTTTTGCATTTCGTGCTACGTAAAATTAAATGACTGGTATAATGGAAAGCCTCTTTCTATGTCTTTTGCTGTGCCAATGATTTGGCGGGAACAAGTAAATCATCACGATGATTGCTATTTTTGCTAGACTAGTACCAGAGGAATTTCAGAAAAAATTAAGAGTAAAATCGAGTATCCAAATGTAGCATCCGTATCAAAACCAATTGCTCACAGTAAAAAATACCCAGTACCTTTGGCACCAGACTCCACTTGTGAAGAACCTGTTATTTCTAGCAATGATGAAGAAGAAATTGAGCTAAATAGGCAAATATCGGGGTATCTCCCTCCCTAATCACACCATGCAGCAACCGCATTTAATTGAACAGCACGAGTTGAATGATTTGATCCGTGTTTTGAACTTGTCTGTTAGGAAAGCTAAAATGTTGGGATCCCGATTGCAAGAATGGCACTTGTTATCTCCTATGTGCGCCGAGGAAAAGAAATAGATACTTGTCTAATTTTTTTACAAACACGGAGTCACTTTGCTTCTGCGACAACATCAGTGAACTAATGGAAGAACTTGAAATACCTTACGAAAAAGACCAATGGAGGCTTTTTATTGACGGTTCTAAAACTAGCTTAAAAGCTGTATTACTCCACAATGGCAGCCGATATCCTTCCATACCTATTGCATATTCAGTGATCTTGAAAGAAACGTATGAAAACATGAAACTAATTTTAGACTTAATCAAATACAAAGAATACAACTGGAAAGTATGTGCTGATTTGAAGGTTGTTGCTATATTGCTTGGGCTACAGGGAGTTTTCACAAAATATTGTTGTTTTCTTTGTTTGTGGGACAGTCGAGATAAAAACCCCAAAAGTTAAAGATTGGCCACAAAGAACTGAATTTGTTTGTGGTAAATCAAACATTAAATATGAACCTCTTATTCCACAAGAAAATGTCATCCTTCCACCCTTACATATAAAACTTGGTTTAATGAAAAATTTTGTAAAGGCCATGGATAAAAATGGTAAAGGATTTTTGTATTTGAAAACTGTTTTCTCCAAATTAAGTGATGCTAAATTAAAAGAAGGCATTTTTGTGGGCCCACAAATAAGAAAACTCATAAGAAACAATGAATTTGATGAAAATCTTACCGCGAAAGAGTTAGCAGCTTGGTTATCTCTAAAGAAAGTAATTCATGGATTTTTAGGCAATCTCAAAGCAGAAAATGCCGAGTTTTTAGTGAATGACTTGTTACAAAAATTCAAAACGATGGGGTGCAGAATGTCTTTAAAAATACATTTCTTGCATTCCCATTTCGATTTTTTTCCACCTAATCTTGGAATGGTGAGTGACGAACAAGGTGAACGCTTTCACCAGGATATTAAACAGATAGAAGAGCGTTATCAAGGAAGATGGAATGCTAAAATGTTAGCAGATTACTGCTGGTTTGTAATGAAAGAGGATTCTACTGTTCACAAGAGGAAAAGTTAATATTTCATCATTTTCTTTTGGAATATTTGGCTCATTTTTTATATTGACCACTTAAACCTCAGCTATCTTGATTCGTTGTCACTTGTAAACATATATAACATTTTTTTTTTTGTGTAAAATTAATAATTAAAAAAAAAATATTATATACAATTTTGATACTGTCTTTATTTATTGATAGTACATCAATTTATCATAACTTTAAAATGATACGTGTTACAAAAAATCTATTTAAGTTTTTGTGTTCAGCAGGTCCATTTTGATAAAAAATAGCCGTTTCATTAAATGTTAGAGCACAAAAGAAAAAAATTGTCGCACAGTGTTATTTGCCTACTACTTACCTAATTTTAAGTTCAACCAATGTTGAGAAGAATTATTTTTATTTTTTTAAAGTGATTGTTTTAATGATACTAATGTTAGTTTTTCAATATTTATATTCTTAAATGAAGAAATTGTTAAAATACAATCTTTCTTTACAAATTCTTAAAACTATCAAACCTATATTCCTTTTCTAAGCTGCTGGACGCTAAATGGTCCACGGATGGACGCAATTTGGATTTTGTGGGCGTAAAGTAGGTAAAACGCCTAATTCTGATGTTTATCTATTTAAAAAGAAACCACAAGCTGTTTCTAATAAAACTGAAAGTTAATCTTAAAATAGACTATATAGTGAATACATTACACAAATTTTTCATAGAAATTAGTGCTGGGGCATTTTTATTATCGCCGTCAAACTTGCCAACTGCACTGAATGGACGCGATCAGGCGAAATGACCCTATAAGTAACAAAATGACGCATTATGAAAACTTTCATACTGCCCCCCCTGAGGACCTTCTTAAAACTACTCAAAAGTACCAAATCAAGTACATCAGGAACACGAATATCCTTATTAACTACATTACAAACTCTATTTATAAACGATGAATTGATCAATTTAGAGGTACACTGAGTTGTTTCAAATGTATGTGAATCCCTCAATATCCTACTCGGCACTTTAAAATTTATCAACGATAAGAGCTCAGGAGAGTCAAATATAACTATGAATTATCTTATACGGATATAACAGATCCAAGTAATTATGAAATATATTTAAAAACTTTACTTAGTCCAAAGCAGAGGTGAACAAAATATAAATTAAATTATGTTCTATACGTAAACATGAATGAAACAAATATTAAGCTCACCCCTGGTCAAAATTGCCTCAAATTTCATTTTAAAATGGATGTTTATTGTTTTGTCTAACGTTATTGTTTATTCTTTTCCAGTTCGGGTCAATCAAACAAAAATGGCGTGTTTTATTTGTGAAAAAATCTTGACACCTGGCGATAATTTACTTACCGTTAAACAAAGAGGCCTATCATCATTGATTACAGCGAGTAAAAATCGGAAAGATCAGAAACATTTAAAACTACAGAACTTGGATGAATTAAGGGTCTATAAATCTTGTTACACTCTGTACATCGGTGCTAGCAGCATTGCTACTGCTGAAAAAAAAGCAAAGAGAGTGTAATTTAAATCGGAGAAAGGAAATGGCTCTCGGAAGACTATTCAATTTTCAAGAAAACTGCTTTTATTGTGGTATGAGTATTAGAAAAAAAGACACATCTACTTATAGACAAGTAAAATCTATAAATACCTAGACTAGAACGTATTGTTCTTCATTTACAAAATCATTTTTATGATGAAATAGTTATTCATAGATCTGAAACAAGTCGAAACTATTTTATTTGTTACCGTGACACATTGGGAAAAATTTTGGAAGATTCCTGGTATGAAGCGCGTGTAAATGATCAATTAAAAGAACGTGAAAGAATTTTAGAGATGGCAGGGCACATTATATTGCAAGACATAAGAACACATAAACAACTCGATGCTGGTGATTTTTATAACTCACCTAGTAATTTTTTGAATGATATTGACGATATTCCCAATACTCTGAAAATGTTTTTAGATATTATTGTTAAAACTCACAAAAAAAAAATAATAAAAAAGTAAGAGATACTAAGTTGAATAATCATGTTTTAACTTTTGCTCATCTACTTACTGCTGCGCGGTCGAAATGTTTCAAATCTTCTTTAAAATTAGGATTATCAGCTTTAATCCATCGGAAATATGGCAGTAAAGAGCTTATTAATCTATTGAATAATATAGGTTTATGCGCTTCTTACAAAGACGTTGAAATGTTTGAGAATTCACTTCTTCATGATCCAGAGAATTTTAAAATTTTATTGGACGCATAATAACAATTTGTTTTTGATAATTGCGATCACAATACAGTCAGTGTAGATGGCCATAATACATTCCATACTATGGGAGCTATAATGTGCGTCACCCCTAATGATTCTGTAACGTCGGAAAATAAAATAAATAGAATTAAAAAAAAACTGAATCAAGTGGTTCATTTGGTTTTCTTCCTTTAAAAGAATATTATACAAATAAAAACAGTGGTGTTGATAATTTAATTTATAAAGATTTGACACTAGATGACAAAATTACTAATAATGAGGCCATAAATGTTTTTTGCTGTTGGAAGCGAGGCTGATCACGATGAAATTTTAAAAAATACTGACAATTCAAAAAAAATTAGACGAAATGCGAGAGAAAGCTCTTCAAAAATTAAATTTGAAGACATATTATGGTTATTCGGCAAAAAAATTATAGAAATACGCCGGGGTGGTTTGGGTTTATGGAGAAATTGTATGAATTAAATGAAACATTTGAAATTTCAAAAGTAATACCGTCGCCTTTTGTTAATGCTCCTCCCAATCAGTACAGTACAATTTTTACAGTGTTAATAGAAGCAGTATCGCGAGCAAAGGCACATGGTCAAAATCATGTTTGTGTGACATTCGACCAGCCTCTGTACTGGAAGGCACGGGACATAATTGCATCAATCAAAGAAGATAGTGATCCACCCAATTTAAAACAAGTTATTCTAATATTAGGGGGGGTTTCACACCTTAATGTCCTTTTTAGGCTTTTATCGGCTTTATTATGGAAGGAAGTGGACTTTAAAGAAGCAATTTGTACCGTGTATGCTGAAGGTTCAGCTGAAAAAGCCTTAACAGGCCACGCTTACACTAGAGCTGTGCGTGCACATATTTTAATATACATAGCATTAGCCAATATTATAATTAAAGAAGTTGAATTAACCGAATCAGAAAAAAAAATTTAGAAGAAAATCTAAACAAAGTTGGTTCAATTCCAGCCGAGAATTTACAAAATGATAGTGATTTGACAAATATTATACAAAAATTTCAGTTTGTTTTAAAAAATTTTCAAGAACGTGGACCAACAAGCAAGCTGTGGGTGCAGTATTTTCATATGATAACAATAATGCTTCATTATATAAATGCACAACGATGCGGTGACTGGGAGGCTAGTTTAGATTGTCTACAATTAATTTTTCGAATTTTTTCATTCGTCAGGGCATAATTTATATGCTTAAAGCATTCATATATTTCTACAAGATATGAAAAAACTGAAATCATTTATGAATCCTCTTGAATTTCACAAATTGACTTCTAAGGGATATTTTACCATTAGAAGATCGAATAAATTTTGGGGAGGGGTATGGTCTGATATGACAATTGAACAAGTCTTAATGCGTTCAGTTAAAAGCTACGGCGGCTTAACACACGGCAGGGGATTATCTGAACTTCTAATAGCAAAATGGATTGCTTGCACTGTAGCAATTAGCAATGACAGAGGTCAATAATCAAATGGAAGAATTTTGTTGTGCTACGTTTTTTACGTCAGAACAACACGTTTTACGCAAGACATTCCAGAATTGATAGAGATTTAAATTTTTGATTTGAAACTTATTTCAGATTTTTTTGACGAATTCGATCCGTTCCCTATCACAGATGACATCAAATCTATTTACACTGGCGTTGTAGGGGATTCTTCAATAAATTGCCATGAAGCTTTAGAAATAGGTATCTCCTTACAAATGTCTTTGTCCTCACAAAAAATAGGAGACTTCAAATTAAAAAAAAAAAAATAGAGGAAAATCAATAAGAACGATGTCATCAAGTTTGAAAAACACAGCAAATGAAGATGTGCCCATCGACCCCCTCCTTATTTTCCAGCGAATCTCTATGAATATATTTGAACCGGGAGATTTAAAAAAAATATTTGAATTTGAATTAGTCCCTTTCCTCCTTTCTTTATTTACAGAAAGTGGTATACGAAAAACTAAGAAGGCTAGTTTTTATAGTGAGTTTAAAGCTCTTGAAGAAGAGCCAATATCAGCCGAAAAAGTTTATGTTATTGATGGGGGGTATTTCTTACATGGAGTTGTTTGGAACAAGTTGAAACATTATTATTATTATTATTATTATAATTTTATTACCAGAAAAAAAAATACAGATATATACAATACAATACATAGTACATACATATCTGCCCTATAGAGATGTTTCCATCTGTACATAGGACTGGTATATAGAAAAAACCAAGACAGCATACAAAAAATTAAGAAAATAAAAAATCAAAAAAATAAAATAGAATAAAAATAACAGTTAAATAATAGATCACTCTTAAATTCATAAATTAAGATGTATTATCCATTTGGTTAATTTCTTTTTAATTGTCTTTCTGGTGCCATTCATATTCTTTAGAGAATTCGGTAGCATATTAAAATATTTCACAGCAACATAACTGGAACTTTTACATGTTATTGTTTTATTCCTTTTTGGCAATGATAGCGACTTATTTCTAGTATTAATCTGTATATCACAAAATTTTTTTCTACATTCTTCATAGTGAAGTAATATAGAGTTAACTATAAAACACTTCCTTATGTCTACGATAGATTCTTCATCGATTTTTTTTAATAATTTATTTTGAATTAAAACTAGAGAGTTTAAAGTATTACTATATGCTCCACCCCAAGCAGTTATACCATAGTTTATTATGCTTTCAATTAAAGCATGGTAAATAATTTTCAATGTTTTTTTGTTCATTATTAAACTGAGCTTATAAAATACAAAGATGAAAAACTTAATTTTGTTTATCAACTCTCTAATGTGATAGTCCCACTTCATACACCCATCTAGTATTATTCCTAAATATTTACAATAGTTCACTCTTTTATTTTTATTGTTATCTATATAAATTTCCAACTCATGTGGGACACTATCTTCATAGCACCCGAACGTAATGAAAGTGGTATTATCGACATTCAAAGAGAGTTGATTCATACATAGCCATACATTTATATTTTCTTATTTTCTGACCATATAGTTAATTTTGTTCGCACTTCATCCCAGCTTTTACCAGAGCAAAGAATAGCAGTGTCATCAGCATATGAAACATGCGAGTTATCTGGAAGCAGATTAAAAATATCATTAATATATAATATAAAAAGCAAAGGACCTAGGATCGTTCCCTGCGGTACCCCAACAGTTACATTCATATTTACACTAATATTATTATTGACTTTAACACATTGCATTCTGTTTTTTAGATATTTTTTTGGCAAATGCAGGACAACTCCTCTTATTCCATATGCTTCTGATTTATCTAGTAGTATATTGTGATTGACGGTGTCAAAGGCTTTAGCAAGGTCCAGAAAAGCCACTTTCGTCGGACAATTCCTATCCAAATTCCTATAGATATATTCAGTTACATAACTAATAGCATCAATAAAATAAAACACAACGTACACGAGTTACAGAAATTTATTGTTATACCACAATAATTATTTCGGTACACTGTGCCTTCTTCAGGTGGCTGAAGTAATCTAAACTAAAACTTACAAAGTTGACTTATATACTATCTTAAAAGCTAGATAACAAGTGGGGACAATTTCTAAATATTTAACAAAGGTGTATTTATTACATCTGTTTGATCATTAATAATAGTACCTAATTTATTTAATTTATTTATTTCCATATACTCTAGTAAAGTTAATTTTCTACTTTTATTCTCTACATGTAGGATTTCAAAATTATCGTCAAAACAATGTTCATTTACAATCAAGTGTTCCGCATAGGTGGAAGTAAAGTTATTATTTTCATAGCTTTTCCTGTGTTCTTTCAGTCTTTCACTAAAACATCTTCCTGTCTGACCTATATACGCTTTATTGCAGGATCCGCAATTGAGTTTGTAAATCCCTGATTTTGATTCTTTTTTAGTGGGGTCCTTATTATTTTTAATGAAAATGCTTAATTTATTGTTAGTTTTAAATGATACGAATTTATCTGTAAATTTAGATATGTATTTACCTGCTGTAGTTGAAATTTTGCCTAAAAATGAAATTGAACAGAAATTTGTAGGTTTTGTTCTATTAAGTAGATAAACTAATTTTAGTGTTTTGTTTGCTATTTTTTTGTCCAGTAATGAAGTTATTAATGAAGGTTCATACCCGTTATTAATTGCAATAATATAGATCCTATCGAGCTCTTTTTTATAATTATCGTTAGATAAAGGAACTGTTAAAAGTCTATGGAGACTCGAATGAAAGAACGCGAGTTTATGCGACATGGGGTGATATGATTTGGCGTGTATTATAGTATCTGTTTGTGATTTTTTATGGAAAATATCAAAGGAGTGTTTATTATTTAAATTTTGAATTGTCAAGTCTAAAAAATTAATGGATTTAGTAACTTCTACTTCTAGAGTGAATTTAATTTTGGGATGTAATTTATTTAGTATGTAAAGAAATTATTTAGTTGTCTATCTGTTCCATTAAAACAAACCAAAAAATATCGTCTACATATCGGTAATAGTATAAATAGTATATGGAAATAAATAAATTAGGTACTATTATTAATGATCAAACAGATGTAATAAATACACCTTTGTTAAATATTTAGAAATTGTCCCCACTTGTTATCTAGCTTTTAAGATAGTATATAAGTCAACTTTGTAAGTTTTAGTTTAGATTACTTCAGCCACCTGAAGAAGGCACAGTGTGCCGAAATAATTATTGTGGTATAACAATAAATTTCTGTAACTCGTGTACGTTGTGTTTTATTTTATTTATAACTTTAGCTATGTTTGAAATTAATGAGATAGGTCTATAATTTGAAACTATCTGTGTATCACCTGATTTGAAAATTGGTAATTTCAGCAAATTTCAAAGAATTTGGCCATTTACCATTGTTCATAAAGATATTGAAGATATGTTCTAACGGTTTACTTATATAGCCTGCTAAAAATTTTAATATCTTACTGCTAATTCCATCAACACCTCCTGCTTTATCTTTCAACTTTCGAATTATTTTTTCAATTTCATCACTAGTAGTTGGCACTAGAAAAATACTATATGAATTTATATCATAGGTTTTTTTATTAAATTTTTTACTTTAATCTATTTTAGACGCTAAAATGTTACCTACATTACTAAAGTATTTGACAAAGTTATTAGCAATTTGCTTATTGTCAGATACTTTAGTGTCATCACAGATCAAAGATTCAATATTGTTAGATTTTTTTCATTCATTCCTATCTTTCCTTTAACAAAGTTCCATAATTTTTTACTATCTTTGCATTTAGAGATAGAATCTTTTACACAATATTGTTTCGCAGTTTTTATTACTCTATTTAGTACTTTACAGTATTTATTATAATCATCTCTAAGAGATGTATTTTTTTTATCCTTAACCCAACATAAGTACAAAAACTCTTTTGTTTTACACGAATTCACTATTCCACTTGTAATCCAATCTTTTCTCGGTTTATTCTTATTCTTCTTCTGCTTCTGTTTAGGACTTTTGTACGATTTGTTTATTATTGTTTGTATATTATTAATCAGTATGTTAATTGCATCATCCGGGTCTTGCAATAATAACAATTCATTCCAGTTTATCTCATTACTATTGCTCTGTATTTTATTGAAATCAATAACTGGTTTTTTTATAGAGTGTAATACTTTTGTTGATATATTTAACTTCAGAAATAGTGAGAAATGATCCGCAAAAATATTTGTGTATATATATGATTTAATATCATTAATATCCGCTTTAACAAAGGTGTTATCAATGCATGTACCACTATTATCAATTGGACTAGGTCTGGTGATACATTTGTAATATGGTGTGTAATTAAAATCTAAAAAATTGCACATTAGTTCATTTGAAAAACTATCTGAACTTAAAAAGTTAATATTAAAATCGCCAGTGATAATATGATTTTTATATTTTTTACTACTAGCTATATAATTATTTATAGCTTCTATAAAAACTATTTTATCCATATCATGACATCTATAGATACCTGTTACCTTTAGAGTACCTCCATTTTTTACTCTAATTTCAACTGATAGAAATTTATTTGTATTAAAAGTATCAGTATTTACAGATAGTTCTTCAAGTGACTTCTTAATATACATAACTACTCCATTAGATTCATTTATGTGACTGTCGTTATAATAAATATTGTAGTCACTCATACTGTAGAAATTTGGGCTTGTTAAACTCCAAGTTTCAGTACAAACAATAATGTCAGGAGCTACTGACAGACTTTTTATGAAACATTCCAGCTTTTCGAAATTTGCATTTAAACTTCTAACGTTAATGGTGACAATTAGATAATCAGAACAGTTCTTGTTTAAATCATCAATATTGTCAAACGAATTTTTATTCTTAAACTCTTCCTCCGAAATATTGTTCACCAATAATGCTTTTATTATGTTGACTAATAAGAAATAATATCCACTAAACGACAGTAGGTAAGGTATATCTATTTGGAATCCTACCAAGATAATTAGGTATCATAGGTAATACAGGATAGTCAGTCATGTTTAGAGTTTTTTGTAGTCTAAGTTTGAGATATTCACATTTAGTTGTATCATTTGGGTGATGATTAGTACATTTATCTTGTCCAAATTTTTTATTATAGAATTCACAATTAACACACTTAATAATTTCTGATTTGCAACTAGATGTCATATGATCCCCAGAGCACTTTAAACACTTAATCTCATTACGGCAATTTTTACTATTATGATTTAAACGTCCACATTTAAAACATAAGTTCAAATTAAAGTTGTCAAAATGATATAATTAATAAATATGTTGCGAATACTAAGAAGCACTATGTAAAAAACAGTAGGGGAAAGTGGCCTAAAATGGCATATGTGGGTAAAATGGGACATTACTTTTTCTCTCTCTACCAGCACTGGCAACGCCGCGTATTAGTACATAATGTTCGAGTCAGAAGCTAGTGTCAACAGGGCATAGGGTAGAGTGACCTAAAGTCGACCATCTCCAGAAGTCGACCACGTAAATCAATTTGAGCTTATAAATAGGTATACATAGCGTATTTCCCAAATAAACCCGATATCCCAGTAGTCGGATAGTCTTTAGTTTAATTTGATCAATAAGAGCAATGAATTATTAAGAGAGGGGATTTTCTAACGGCTCTGTAAAAATGGCGTGATCTGATAACAACTGGATGCTAGAAGTTTTTTGTGCAATACGTAACGAAGGTACCTCAACAAATTACCATTTAGACGAGTATTTCTTATAAATTAATGGGCAAGTACGAATTTGTGACACTGTAAACTATTTGTTTTGCATGTTTTTGTATTAATACAACTAATTTTTCCATATGAAAGCAAATAAATAGGGTGGTCGACTTCTGGCTGTATAAAAACTCTTGAATTCTAGTAGTCGACCGGGGCCGGTCGACTACTGGGAAATAAATTAGATAGGATTTAAGGAACACTTTGTGACTAAAATGAACAGAAAAATGCCCTTAAGCACTTTAGTAGTATATTTGTGAATATTTACGGGGTTTTTACCAGTAGTCGACCGCTTTATAAAATATCTGTCGTATAGGGTGTCGACTACTAAGTTGTACTAATCCTGATGTCGACCACTCTAATACACTTGCCCCATCAGGTAACTTATAGAACATTGCTTCGCCCTAACAGTGTAATGGGGAAGATAAAGAACCGCTCTGACACTTCCGGAAAGAAGAAGAAGGAATCGAAAAAAAATTGGCGTCCTATACACCAGTATACGGAAGAGGCTTTACGGGATGCGCTATTTGAGATACGAGAACATAATATGAGCGTTCGCAAAGCTAGCAAAACTTACGGCGTTCCAAAAACAACAATTCATGATAGATTAAGCGGGAGAATTGCAGAAAAACCAAGAAAAATGGGCCCACCCCCAATTTTAAGCGTTGCCGAAGAAAAGGCTTTAGTTAAGTGGTGTGTAGACTTAGCAAAATGCGGCTTTCCGAGAAAAATGGATGATATCCTAAATACAGTTCAAAAGGTAATCCTTTCAAAAAATACTGAAGGCAAAAACATACCTTTCGTAAATGGACGCCCTGGTAAAAAATGGTATGCTGCTTTTTTGAAGAGAAACCCGCAATTGGTTCATAGAAACCCGGAAAATTTATCTAAGGGGCGAGCGGTGGTTACGGAAGAAAGCATCAGAAAATGGTTTGCAGATCTGCACGAATATTTAAGAAAGGAAAATGCTGACGATTTACTAGAAGACCCTACCAGGATTTTGAATGGGGATGAAACTAGTTTTACTTTATGCCCCAAAACTGGAAAGGTAGTAGCCCCAAGGGGATATAAAAACCTGTACCAGATTCTAAAAGGTAAGGAGAAGGAAGCTTTGACGGTGCTAATTGTTATTTCGGCTAGTGGACACATAGCTCACCCGTGTGTGGTATTTCCCTATATAAGACCTCCAAGGGATGTCAGAGACAGCATGGACCCTTCATGGTGCTTGGGATTGAGTGAATCAGGTTGGATGAGGTCTAACGTGTTTTATGAGTATGTCGCCAACTGTCTTAATCCTTGGCTGGAGCATAAGGGCATTAAAAAGCCTGTTCTCTTTCTCATAGATGGCCATAAAAGCCATTTAACAATGAGTCTAAGCGAATTCTGCTCTGAAAATGGCATTATTCTGTATTCTTTGCCCCCAAACGCCACACATATTTTGCAGCCATGCGACGTAAGTGTTTTTAAACCACTTAAATCGGAATGGCAGGCCACAGTCAGAGAGTGGCAAATGTGTGAAGAGAACGTTAACCAGGTTTTGACAAAAGCCAGGTTCTGCCCACTTCTAAAAAAAGTGCTGGGAAAAGAAAACTTACCACAAATCGTAAAAAACGGTTTCCGTAAGTGTGGATTATTCCCTTTTAATCCAGATTCGGTAGATTTCTCGAAGTGCGTACAGAATATGCTAGAAAACTTAAAACATTCAGTTCAGACCCCGACAACTCCACACTCAGCCTCTCCAACTATCGGCGATTACGAAGTCACAGGAAGAGTCATTAACTCCCTCAAAACAAATTTAGAAGAGCGGGGTGTAAATGTGGAGGTAATTCTTGAGGAATTAGCAAAAGTACAAAGTGCCATTTTTAACAGTGATCAAGAAAACAATATTTCTGATCATCTTATATTAACCGATGACACCGACAGCGATAATTTTCCACCTATTTCACTGCTTTCTGATGGGGCATTGTACGATATTAACCCTTTATTTGACAATGTTGCTCTCAGGCAACATCTTTTTATATAGGCGTTCAGTGGCGAATGTGGGTATACGGTGAGTTGCTTTGGCATTGTAGCTCCTAAGCAACATTTCGATTATAAGTTTTTACAAAGTGCTAGGTCGAAGCTGCAGGGAAGTACATGGGTGGATCCACGTATGGAAATAGTATAGGTTATGTTAGACGTTACGAGCGGAAATTGTGTAATTATTCCAGCTTTTTTGGGCGTGATAAGAGTGTAACAATTAAATGTGTTTGGTGTTGTATACTACTGATATAAATAGACTAGTATTTCATAAAATAGTTGGTGTGGTGTAAATCTAAGGTTTTGTGCGCGCAGTTAGAAAACACGTTGCCGGTAAGCTACAATACCAAATAAGGTAACAGTTTTTTGTATGTTATATGTTTTTGTAGACATGGATGTTAATTCATTTTATGGCAAAAGGAAAAATAAGCAAGTTATAATATTGCCTCCAGAAAATCCGGCAGTATCAGATGCTGATTTATCGGATACCGAGGACGATCCTATTGAAGTGCAGACTTCTGTCTTAGAAGATTATAATCATCGATGTGAAATGGGAAAAAATTCATTATTACCTACGATATGTGGGGTTGAACTAGATGAAGATGGATTTGACTCGGAAGACGAGTTGCCTTTAGCCCAATTTATTAACAGCAATTCAGAAAGTAATGCTGATATTGGCATATTTGAAACTCCAACGTGGGTAAAATCGGATATACCCAATTTGGATGAAGATACTTCTCAAAATATACAATACGATGATGAAGACGCTTCACCTTTAGAGTATTTTTATAGATCATTTCCCAAAACCCTTATCTCTTTGATTGCCGAGCAAACTAATTTGTATTCCGTGGTAAGTTCCGGTGCATCGGTAAATACCAACGACAAAGAAGTTGAACAATTCGTTGGAATGTTGCTTCTAATGGGTATAATATATTTACCATCGTATGTTGATTATTGGGGTCAACAACTTAGATTCCCGAAAATTGCTGATGTCATGAGCTTGAAAAGGTTCCAGAAATTGCGAAGATATATACATTTCGTAGATAATAGTACACAACCAAATTCCGGAGACAGGCTGTTCAAAGTACGCCCAGTGTTGGATGCTGTAAGGAATAGTTGTAGAAATCTTCCCCAAGAATACAGCCAGTCCGTAGACGAGATGATGGTACCATATAAAGGTACCCGAGCGGGTAACTTGAGGCAATATATCAAGAACAAGCCGCATAAATGGGGCTACAAGATATTCGTCCGTGCAGGAGTATCTGGCATAATTTATGACTTTCTACCTTACACAGGAAAAGGAATGGAGACCAACCTGACTGAAAATGAGAAGAAGATATTTGGAATTGGGGGACAGGTTGTAGTTTCTTTATGTAAAACTCTAGTTGAGCCACGACTGACCAAAGTATTTTTTGATAACTTCTTTTGCTCTTTTGAGCTAATCACTTACTTGAAAAGGGAAATGGGTATCCATTCCTTTAGGACATTACGAAAAAATAGACTAAAGGGATGTCCACTCAAAGAAGATAAGGCTCTACAGAAGGAAGGAAGAGGAAGTATGGATTACTGGTACGACCAAAGCAACAAATTCGTTGTGGTAAAATGGGTGGACAACAAAGTGGTAACTTTGGCTAGCTCTTTTGTTGGAGTTCAAAAAGTTGGAATAGTAAAACGTTGGAACTCGACGGAGAAAAAGAAGGTTGATGTACCGTGTCCAAGCATAGTACAAAAATATAATAAACATATGGGAGGAGTGGACCTAGCCGGTATGCTAATTGAATTATACAGAGTACCTTTGAAATCGAGAAGATGGTACTTGAGGTTATTTGGATACATGTTGGATTTGTCTGTTGTTAATGGGTGGCTTCTATTTCGTCGTGAAACAGGAAAGATAAAGCCCAATCTCAAAGAATTCCGTCTAATGGTTGCTGATTCACTAATTCACAAACAAAAAAGCAAACGTGGACGCCCTTCATTAGACACAATACCTACCAAAAGGAAGGCAGTTATTCCGGTGCCTGTTGCAGAAGCAAGGTACGACGAAACAGGACACTGGCCGATTTATGGAGGAAAGGGGCGTTGTCGGTTCTGCAAATCGGGATTTTCAACAGTGCGATGTGTGAAATGCGATTTGGTGCTTTGTTTCGTACCAAAGAGAAATTGTTTTACATCCTTTCATCATAAATAATGCTATTACTTTTATTTTATTTCTTCTACTGCCGTAATGAATGTGTTTTGCTACTTTTATAATACGATAACAATACATTTTTTTTTAAATTATGTTGGCAATGTAGCTTACAAGCAATATTTTTTTTTTCAAAAAATCTTGATACAAAAATTATTTTTCTGACAGGAGGTTCTTATTATGACATAATAAGATCACAATACCATTTCACTGAATTTTCTGCTAAAGAATATGGGGGTTGCCAAATAAAGGGTTAACGAAAATGGATTCCTTATTCCTACAGTCGAACAAACCCAAGAAATTGAGGTGAACCAGAATACAGTTACAAAATTATCAAATGAGACTGAATCTGTTTTGTTGCAAAATAATGGCACTATGGATAACCTACTGGACATTGCCTTTAACACTCGCTTTAACAGTTCATCCGAAGAAACTGAAACAGCTTCCATAGAAATACAAGAAATTAAAGATAACGCTGCGGTAGATAAGTTAAACAAAACCTCTAACAGTAAAGTTCAAATCCTGGACGTCGTGACCATTCCGCCAATGAATCCACTATCTAGTCAATTGCTGTTTTATCCAAAACCTATCGAGAAAAGCGCTAAAAATAAAAGTACGCCAAAGACCCCAAGTGCCATATCAAGCGAAATGTGGCGGCAATTGGAACGAGAGAAAGAAGATGCTAAGCAAAGAAAAGCTGAAGCTATTAAAAAGAGAAAGGAAGAAATGCAAAAACGAAAAGAGGCGAAGCGAGAGGAAACAGAAAGAAAAAGGATGAGGGCAAAGCGAACGGTTAAAAAGCAAACCAAAGAAAATATACCAAACAATAATAAAGCTAGAACAAAGTAATACAAAAGCGAATACAACTGAAAAAAATAAAACGAACCGCATAAAATGTTGTTTCTGTGATATTGAATTATACAGTGATACTGAGGACAACGACTTAAAAAATTTAGGCTGCGATATGTGTACACGCTGGTACCATCTCAAATGCACACATTTTGAAGGAAAGCAATATGAAGAAATCTGCAACATGGATTTCATTTGTGAATTGTGTGTTCAGTAGCTAGGTATTTCATTAGAGTTCGTACTTACCTATATATGTACCTTTATATACATATACATATATTTTTTACAAAGAATATATTTTCTGTTCTTGATATTTTTTACAAATAATAAATTTTCTGTTGTTCTTGATACCTACGCATTTTTGTTTTATTTCCCCATTTTTTAAAGTACCTACACACATTATCGCGTAAGACGAGTACTGGTACGCCACTGTCCGACTACAGGAGTTTGCCGTCCGACTAATGGTGAAAAGTGACTATGTTCAATTTACTGAAATTATATTGCAGATGCTGTCCTTTGTCGCCCAGGAGGCATTAATACATGTAAAATTAAACACAGAATGACTTTACAGGGACCTGTTCTTGCTAAATACCGCATAAACATGAATTAATACAATATATTTTATCACAAAAAGACTCAAAGGTGTCGACTACTGGGGTTTTTACCCTACATAAAAGTGCGATCCGTGGGTGAATAAAGTAGACAGACTGATTTTATTGTTTTTTGCATCCATCAATGTAATATTTGTAGTGTACGGAATAAGCTCCTTCAACGAAATACTTCGTGATTTCGAGTTCCTAGTGCACATCGTGTTTCCTTGAGAGGTTAGGTTAACGTGGGTCTGCTTCGAAATTGACTTAAAAATCAGCTGTTCTTTAGGCGGTAAGTTTGAAAATTTTCATACAAATGTGGATAAAATGGGAAATTTTTATCGCGTTAAAATTGGATACTATACTATACTATCCCGTTTTACCTATACGATTATGTTACATATTTAATATTTATCTTCAGATGCCTTCGACGTACAAAAGAAAAACTAACCGCCAATCTTGGTCGGAGGAGGCAATGTCCAGTGCGCTAGAGGCGTTGCGTAGTGGAACGTGTGGCTACTTAAAGGCTGCTAAACAATTTAATATTCCAAAGTCGACATTGTAGAGACGATTTAAAAATAGAAATAAGCAGGCAGTTGACGTTTCAAAGCAACTTGGAAGCAGAAAATTAACTTTTTCAAGAGAGCTAGAAGCACAACTGCTAGAGTATACTAAAAATATGGAATCTATGATGTATGGGCTTACGACAAGAAGTATTCGTAGCCTTGCATATCAACTAGCTGTTAGGAATAATATTGCTCATCATTTTAATAATGAAATGAAACTGAATTGGCAGGATGGCACTGGTTAAATTCATTTTTAAAGAGAAACAAGCTATCTCTTCGAAGTCCTGAAGCAACTTCTGCTGCTAGAGTTAGAGGTTTCAACCAACAGGCAGTTAATTCGTTTTTCGATATTTTGGAACCACTTCAAGAAAAACACAATTTTCCACCGTCAAGAATATTTAACGTTGACGAAACGGGTATCACGACCGTCCAGTCCCGACCATCAAAAATTATAGCTGTTAGAGGGGAGAAAACAAGTAGGCTCTCTCACATCAGTCGAACGGGGAGAGTTGACGACGGCAGTAATCTGTATGAGTGCGAGTGGTGTTTTTTGTCCCACCAATGTTAATTTTTCCACGAGTTCGAACGAAACCTAAATTTGCTGATGGAACACCACCGGATACGTTATCAGTTTGCCATAAATCAGGATGGATGCAGTTAGATTTATTTGAAAAATGGTTTGATTATTTCCTTCTTCACACCCAAGCTTCGCAAAAAAATCCTGTATAGTAAGTAGTATAAGTATATACTCGACGGACATAAAACGCATACCCAAAATATTGCAACGATAGATAAGGCACGTGACAATGGCGTGACTATGTTATGCTTACCACCGCACATCAGTCACCACATGCAGCCGCTTGACGTTTCATTCATGGCACCACTTACCACTTTCTATACGCAAGAAGTAGAAGTATGGTTGAGGAATCATCCAGGACGATGCGTTACGATAAGTGAAGTTGGTTCTTTATTTGGTAAAGCGTATCTCAGAGCCCCAATACCTCTAACCGCCATTAATGGGTTTCGCAAAACTGGATTGTTACCATTAAACCGTAGAATATTCACAGAAGATATGTTTGCTGCCACTTTGCCAACTAATCATGACCTACCTGGAATTGATGCAGTTGATTCTGAAATGATACAGAAAGTCGTGCTGCCCAAAGCAGATGACTCAATGGAAACTGCTTTTGATAGCTTTGTATGAGAGTCTACACCAGAAGACCAGATAATTGTACAAATCGAAGAACCATCAACTAGCGGCATTTCCAATATAATCGGTCCTGAAACGATTGCCCCCTATCCAAAGTCTGCGAAAGCGAGCCAGTCAAAAAGGAAAATTAGCAAAAGGGGTAAGGCTGCGATACTTACGACCACCCCTTACAAAAAAGAATTAGAAGACTCCTTAATTGAGAAAAGCAAAAAAATGAATGCAGACCAAATGAAAGGGGCGAAAATAAAATCGATAAATAAAAAGATTACGAACAGTAGGTCTTTAAAAAGTAAGAAACCAATGTCCAAATCTAAAAAGTCTAAAATTTCAAAAGTCGAATCCAGTAGCAGCGAATCGGATGTCGACGTGGAATGTCTATTTTGTGGAAACTATTATTATAACGACCACTGCGGAGAAGGATGGATAATGTGCGTTCAATGTGGCAAATGGGCTGATGATGAATGTGCAGTTGTAGAAAGTGATGACGATGGCGATTTCATATGTGATATCTGCTTGCAAAAATAAATGTTTTCAAACTCATATTTTCCTAATTAAATATCATCTTTAATTTTTTCCTATGTTAAATTCAAATCCCATTTTATCTTCTGCAGTTTCCCACTTTACCTACACTGTGTAGGTAAAATATGTGTTGAATGTTGTGAAAATTGGGATGTAGATATTGAAACTGATTTTGACGAAAACTCCACTGAGTTTAATGATCGCGATCTTGACGATTCCATTGACATAAACAATGACATAGACCCTGACAAAGAAAAATGAAATCGTAATAAATAACTGTAAAATATATTTTCTGTATAAAAATTATTTTTTATTTTATGATTATTGATGAAACTTAATTTGTTCGAAATTTTATTATCACAATATTGTAATAATTACTAGTTTATATAGCAAAATTAATGTCACACAAGTTTTACTTGATATAACTAATAATACGATTTTCAAGATTGTAACTTTAATAAATGACGTTTTATCTTTGTATTAAAAAATAACTTGTTATGATTTAACGAATAATTTAAAAAAATTTTATTTTTATCAACAAAATATTATCAATAAAAGTTGGAAATAGCTATTTTGTGGTTTTCAAACCAAAAAAACAAAAAAAAATTGATTCGTAAATGAAAAAAAAATTTTTTGTTAATTGTTTAAACAAAATATTATCTAAATCTAGATTCATAAACAAATAGCATATTTGTGATGTGTTCAAGAAGCTACCTGTTGTGCAGTTCATTAATATTTTTAGATTTTATAATTGTATATATTCGGCTTCACCACTGTACATATTTTTATCTACATAAGTTCATTCAAAGTCTATATATAGCCATACAAATGCAATAAATCATCGGATTCGGTACCTAATCTTTGCAGGGTGCAGTTGGTCTCAATTCAAAGAACAACCGACCACCCCTAACAAGATTCTCCGAATTTCCAACCTTAGTAAGTGACTTAACCACTGACGCATTTTTAAATGCTTTAAAACGATTCATGGCGCGACGTGGTAAAATTTCACACATATATTCAGATAACGCCACAAATTTTGTTGGGGCAGATAACGAATTAAAACGGCTAAAGCAATCTTTTCAAACACAAGAGTTCAAATCAAAAATTATTAATCACTTAGCATTGGATAATATTACCTGGCATTTTATCCCACCACGCTCTCCTCATTTCGGGGGCTTATGGGAAGCGGGAATAAAATCAATAAAAACTCATCTAAAAAGAATCACGGGCAATGCATTATTAACATTTGAAGAAATGTACACACTTTTGTCTTTAATCGAATCCTGTCTTAACTCCCGACCTATAACTCCATTATCCAGCGATCCTAATGATTATGAAGCCCTTACACCTGGACATTTCCTGATTGGTGGTCCACTTACCACAATTATTGAACCAGACATTACTGCATTACCTGTAAACCGTCTTTCCCAATGGCAAAGAATACAGCAATTACAGCAACATTTCTGGAAAAGATGGAAAAGGGAATATCTATCACATCTCCAGCAGAGAGGGAAATGGGCTAATGCAGAAAATGTCAAAATTGGAACACTGGTCATAGTAAAAGACGACCAACTTCCTCCACTAAGATGGATTCTGGGGCGAATCATCTCCTTGCATCCCGGAAACGATGGCTACGCACGAGTCGTAACCATTCAAACTTCAAAGGGAACATTAAAAACACCTGTAAATAAACTTTGCCCACTACCAATTAACATGGAGTGATGTGAAGTTGTAAAAAGTGTAAAAAGTGTTGTATGTTATAATTTTATTAGTTATTCTCAATTTACTCTTATAAGTCAACCAAATCATTATACTAGTTTGATCATTGAAATAGTAACCACACCCTATTTCAAGGTGGCCGGAATATGTTGTGCAGTTCATTAATATTTTTAGATTTTATAATTGTATATATTCGGCTTCACCACTGTACATATTTTTATCTACATAAGTTCATTCAAAGTCTATATATAGCCATACAAATGCAATAAATCATCGGATTCGGTACCTAATCTTTGCAGGGTGCAGTTGGTCTCAATTCAAAGAACAACCGACCATCCCTAACAAGATTCTCCGAATTTCCAACCTTACCATAAAACCCAGATGTTACTCGCAGATCAATGTATTTCAAAAACTTAGTAGTTAGCAGGGAGTAAGTAAGAAGCAGTCATTTGAGACAGTCACATGTAACCAAAAATCCCTGGACTATATGTCTGACGCATCCAAACAAGATACAACAAGTATTAACCTGTTATTTTGAACACAGCGTTGAACGCATTGTGTAGGAATCAGTGGTACGTGTAGCATTTACCGAATAACACCTTGTTACTGTGACTATTTCTTTATAAATAAAATAAAATTAATATAAATATAAATAATATTTATAATAATTTGTAAATATCTACAAATAATGGCAAAACGAAAGTTTCTAAGTGAAAGTGAATTGAAAGAGATTGCTGAAAATTTAAAGATATCTGATGAAGAGCACGAAGACTATAGTTCAGATGATTCAATAAATGATGCAGATGAAGAAAATCTTCAACAATTTCCTCAAGATTTAGTCAGAAGAAACTACAGAAAATATTGAAGATGACGAAATACTTGAGTGTGAATTTTATGAGTTTAGTGATGTTCAATGGAATGCTTATGAAGGTAGACAAATGTTTTGATTTCATAGGAAAATCTGGTTTACAATTAGATTTGCCAAAAAATATTTCTGCTTTTGATACATTTATGTTATTTTTTGATGAAGTGGTTTATGTTACTGAAACTAATATATATTGTCATCAAGTCGTAAAAGGAAATAATAAAGACATATTATAAACATGAACTGGGACCATGAGTATGGGCCGATAACAAACAATAATAAATACTGGATACTGGGAATTTACCAAAGAGGCCCAGTAGCAACGCAAGAGGTGAAATTACTCGCAACTAGTGATGGAGAAAACGGTTACTGAGTTGTCAAAAAAATAACCGTTACTTTGTAACTGCTGTTGCTCGATCTCTGTAGCTGGTGAGGCCGAGGCGATGACGCGACGGGACGATACAAGAAGCAGCGATAGCGCGACAGTCGCATTCGTCGCATTCACAAATCTATAGAAAAACATAGTCCGTAACTGCAACATAAACAGATATTTACGTATTAGGTTCCTCCAAAATCATAGCTTTATCGCATACATAATGACAATGACATGAAATATGTATTTAATAATAAAGAACCCCTTTAATATCTATGCTCGCAGGTTGCGACATTTCAACGTTCTTGTTGTTATCGCCGCATCGTGCGTCGCGTCGTTATCGGTCGGTTACTTTCACTTGTCGCAGAACGGCAGAGCAGACAACAGCGAACAGGCGCGATCGCTGCATGAGGCGGAATAAATGGCATTCTGAATATGAACTTCGTTGACTTCGGTTATATTATATGTGCCATCTTATCGTGATTATTAAAATACTATTTTGTTTGTTATCAAAACTTAATAAAGAATTTTAAAACTTTTGACAATATGCTGAACAAACAATTCAGCGTACTCGAACATCTCGACACAATCGTCTAAATAAATGGCATCCAACTAACTCAGAAGAAATAAGAAAGTTTTTCGGCCTTTTTATGTGGATGGGATTAGTGCGAATGGGAAATATAACTTCTTATTGGTCGAACAAAGATATTTACAAAAATAGCAAGCATCATGTCTCGAAACAGATTTGAAATATTATTACGCCTCTTACATTTTTCAAATAATGAAAATGCTATTCCTGGTGACAGATTGGCAAAAATTAAACCGCTTTTAGATTTACTTGAAGCTAAGTATAAAAAAGTGTTTGTTCCTGGTGAAAATTATGTAATTGATGACTCTTGTTCCTTGGAGAGGAAGGCTTGTTTTCCGCCAATATATACCTAATAAGGCGCATAAGTATGGAATTAAACTTTTTAAGTTATGTACTTCAGAAGGATATACGTGGGCAAGCAAAATCTATTCTGGAAAATCTGAGATTTATGATAAAAATAACGGCTTAGCAGCAAAAGTATGTGAGGATCTTTCACAGGGGCTTCTAAATGAAGCTAGAACATTGTACGTAGACAATTTCTATACCAGCTACCCGCTAGAATTGGACTTTCTTCGTCAGAAGACGCATGTTGTGGGCACTGTAAGTGCAAATAAGTTTATGCCAAAGGAAGTTATGAACGCAAATTTGAAGAAAGGAGAAATGATAGCGAGAGAAGATAAGAATGGTATTGTAGTACTTAACTGGCTAGATACCCGATATGTTTGAGTACTGACAACAAAACATGCTCCTGAAATGGTGGATATAAACGCAAATTCTGCTAGGAAAGTCGACAAAAAAATAAACAAAAACCACTCCCAATTTGTGAATATAACAAAGGTAAAGCTGGGATAGATATTTCTGATCAAATGGGTTCCTGTGCAACTACTCTAAGAAAAGGAATAAAAAGGTACCGGAAGTTAGCAATAGAATATGTTCTTGGAATATCAGTAATAAATGCTTATATAATATATAAAATCAATAATAAAAGCAACATAGAAATTAGACAATTTCGGAAAAAAAAAATTCTGAAATGCTTAGCTTAAGCTCGGACAAAACTAAAAACCCCAAAATTTCAACTGATACGCTAAAAATAATGTATACTGCTGAAAAAAAGAAAATAAGAAGAATATGCACTGGATGTTACGCTCAAATAAAAGAAGCAGAAGTACCAGATGTAGCAAGAAAAAAAGGAAAAAAGTTTCAAGGTACTGCTCAGACTGCGAACAACAGCCCTTTTTGCATAGAATGTTTTGAACAGAATAATAAATGAATATAATTAATTATATCAAAATAAAAATTATTAAAATGTATTTTTTCAACTGAAACAATATACCATTATATAACTATGTTTATTTCATTTTATTGTTTGTAGTAAGCCAAGAAATTTTCAGGTTTTGTTCCTGATAGACCAAGCTTTCGAAACATAATGCAAATGTATCGTTTGCGTCGGACATCTGTGATTGACGTGGCCTTCTACCAAATCGCGTACGTCAGACATATAGGTATGTCTGACATGGCTCATGTAGAACTTCTTAGCGTCAGACACATATGACTGACATGGGCGATTAACGTGTTAATAAATAATTTAAAAAATCTTACTGTACCGGCGAACCCAAAATTAATATGGTTGATGTAACAAACCTTTTTCCTTCCATCCCTACTGAAGAACTCAAGAAAACTTTACTAGAAGATATCAGTAGTTTAAACATATTTACCATAATGAAAAAAGATCTAGAGTCAATGATAAATGTTAGCCTCTCCCAAAATTACTTCATGTATAATAACAAAATTTTCAAACAGAATGATGGTACCCATGGGGTCCGCAATCTCGCCTTTTTACGCCGATTATTTTTTAAACAATTGGGAAAGAAAATTATTTCAGTTAAAAAACCCTTTATTAAAATATGTATACATGGATTATTTTCTCTAGAGACTTGCCCCCCCTCCAGCGTACTTGATGCGCATAGGCAAAATTGTTGGTAGGGTATAAGGAGCTCATTCTGCTGTCGATTCTTCCTTGCGAAACACAGTTATATATACAATACGTGTCAAAATTTTATTCTCGCCATGAACAGCAGTCCATCCCGAAAACAAGCATTAACTATTCAGTGCAAAGAAGTAATTGCAAACGTTTTGCAATTTTTTTAAGCGGAAAAGGATCAGAAGGATGTTATTATTCCACTGCATTAAGTCCAAGAACGAGTAGCAGCCGCAACTGGATATAGTTTAACAACGATTAAACGTATAGCAGCTGAGAAAAATAAAATAAATGCTGGAGAACAGAAAGCATTTAAAAAACCAACGGCAAAAATCCAAAAAGCTTGCCCAAAATCAACTTTGGATGTATTTGATCAGGATGTTCTGCGACGACTAATACACAATTTCTACGTATCAGAAAAGATGGTACCAACAGTGAAAAGAATACATAGCAAATTCCAGGAAGCGACGGGGTACGGTGGATCAGTTGGTAGTATGCTGAAAATCATTCACAAAATGGGTTTTAGGTGGGTGAAAAGCAGAAGCAATAGAAAATTGCTAATAGAGAAGCACGACATTCGACACCTAAGGATAGTTTTCTTACGAAAAATGAAGCAGTTCCGGCAAGAAGGTCGTCCAATTGTTTATATGGACGAAGCATATATACATTCTAGCCATGTCCATAAAAAATCGTGGAACGATAATGAGAAACATGGGTTACTTTATCCTGTTGGAAAGGGACGCCGAGTAATTATAGTACATGCTGGTGGAAGTATGGGCTTTATTAACAACGCAAATTTAATTTTTAAATCCGGTATGAAAACAGGAGACTACCATGATGATATGAATTATCAAAATTACAAGAAATGGCTGAAAGAAAAACTTTTACCAAATTTGCCACCACGTTCTGTTTTGGTTATAGACAACGCTCTATACCACAACGTGCAGAAAGACAAAGCACCCAATTCAAACGCGTTAAACATGGAGATGAAAAGATGGCTGGAAGAACGCAATATTCCTTTTGGTGAAAACTATCACAAGCCGGACCTGTACAGTTTAATTCGAATGAATAAACCAAGGTTTAAAATATTCGAAATAGACGAAATTGTTAGAGCTGCGGGACAGGACGTTTGCAGACTGTCGCCTTATCACCCAGACCTAAACCCAATTGAAATTGTTTGGTCCAATATGAAACATTTCGTAGCAGACCGAAATGTTACATTCAAGCTTGACGAGGTAGAGAACTTATGCAACAATTTTTTTACATCCTTCCCTCCCGAACCATGGAAACGTTTATGCGACCATGTCATAAAAATTGAAGATGAATATGCTGCTCAAGACCCGGCGATTGATCTCGTAATTGACGATCTCATTATAAATGTGAGGGCCGACGATAGCGAATCATCGGATTTCTCAGATATTGACAGCTCGGATTCGTCAGATGAGGATGCACTGGGGGCACTAGTTTACGCTTGTTGTTTTATAAAAATCGGCTCTTTTTGGAGCCACACGATGTACAAGTCCGATTCAGCAACCTCCACGTGGTGCACATTGGGTAATGCTAATGCGGACGGCGATCAAAATAATCTAAATTAAAAAGTCTTCCATATTTTTTTTTTACTTATTTAACAATTTACCAATGAATATTTAATACTGATACGTAGGTGAAACATCTAAATAATTCACTTAAGGTAAAGATAATGTTTTGTTAGGCATAAGTGTAATCTACCTGGACTGATTACAATTTTACAATTAGACAACGTATAACCTTTAATATTTCTTGAGTATGAATAAATAAATAAATAAATAGCGGTCAGAAGTAATGCTATTAGAAAGCAGATATCTAAATTGAATTTCAGGTAGGGCATTACCGTAGCTATTATGAATACATACATTTATTTATCATTAAACCCCAATAAACACAAAAATTATGTGCACCTTTGCGGTTCTGTTTATACCTAAATTTCCAAATCAGGAATTATTGCTACGTTATTAGATACAGTCAAACCTGGATAAGTGAGAACTGGATAAGTGAGAAAACTCTATAAGTGAGAGTAATAGCCAGGACCCATCATTTTAAGCTCCCAAAACCTCTATTAGCGAGAAACAGAAACCTCTGTAAGAGAGAGTCGTTTTTCCCTCATAGACCTCCGTAAGTGAGACTACTACTTATCTATACCTCTATAAGCGATAGTCGAGCTTTATTTACAAATTTAACATGTGCTATTTTATGACTCATTCTTAACTTTCGTGGAACTTCCTACCATTGTTTTTGTATTCTCGTCAATATTGTACCTATTCTATTTCGTGGAACTAAATAATGTTGTTATTTTATCGCATTCTTTTCAAATGGACACGTGTGCCTGTGTACCGTCCTGTTTGTCGGACTTACTGTTTATAGTTATCAATTGCGAAGGAAAGTTCTGTTGTGCATCATGTCAAAACGGAAAATTAAAGTACTGTCATTAAGTGATAAACTTAAAATAGTGAATGCGTTTGAATCCGGAAAATCGCGAAATGAAATTCAGAGGGAGTTTAATTTACCAGAATCCACCTATTATAAAATTATAAAATCAAAAGACTATAAAGTCTGAGTGCTCTGATGGACATGGAAATATTAAGAGGACTAGAGTTTCTGAATTTCCCAATATCGAAAAGTGCCTATTTTGGGAAAGGATAAAACAAACTCTCGATAAGAGTATTCCCATAGATGGACCTTTGTTGAAACAAAAATCAAAAGAGTTTGCTACAAAACTGGGAATCCAGAACTTTTCTGCTAGCAACGGCTGGTTAGAGGGTTTTAAAAGGCGTCATGACATAGCTTTCAAAAAAGCAGCTGGAGAAAGTAAATCTGTGGACCAAGGTGTGTCCAACCACTGGACTGAAGATCTGCCAAATCTTTTAGAAGGGTACAAACCAGACGATATTTACAACGCGGATGAAACTGCTTTGTTTTTTAAGTGCCTTCAGGATAAAACATTTACGTTTAAAGGCGAAAAATGCCATGGAGGAAAACAAAGCAAGGAACGCCTTACACTTCTCCAGTGTGTAAACATGAGTCTCATCATCGGGAAATCAAAGCGACCTAGATGTTTTAAAGGTGTCAAGACTTTACCCGTTGATTATGCCAATAATACAAAGGCTTGGATGACCAAGATATTATTTAAAGATTGGTTGAAAAAAGTTGACAAACAAATGAAGATAAACCGAAAAAAAATTCTGCTATTCATTGACAACTGTGCTGCCCATACGGACTTGCCAACACTTGCAAACGTAAAAGTAATGTTTTTACCTGCTAACACCACTAGTAAACTTCAACCATTAGATCAAGGCATCATTCACACTTTTAAACGCTTTTATCGCAGAGAAGTCTTTAAACATATTCTTACGAGTCTGGAAGAAAACAATAGCCCTGACATTAACGTACTTCTAGCTATGAAATTTGCTAGAAAAGCATGGTACTTACTCAGTGACGTTACTGTCAAAAACTGCTTCAAGAAAGCTGGGTTTCGGAAAAGTACAGATGAGCAAGACCTGCCAGAGGAAAATGATGTTGAAGTTGGACCTAGCAACGAGGAATGGACTAAGCTTGTGTCTCACAAATCCAATATGTTAATGCCGAGCTTCGAAGATTTCGTTCAAATTGACGACGACGTAACTACCGCTGGAGAACAAACCGACGACGATATCATTAAGAATTGTGTGAACACCTGTATTGCTGGAAATGACAGTGAAGACGAGGCACAGATTCCGGAAACAGAAATAAAGATCATTCCAATGAAGCTAGCTTTAAATGCGTTGGAGATGGTGCATCAGTACTTTGAATACGCGGCGGTTGATCAAGCAATATTCGACAAAATTTATGAGTTAGAAAAAAGCATTCAAAAGACAAAAACAGAAACCCAAACAAAATTGACGGATTTTTTTGAGTGCAAATAAGTTCTAAATAAAATAAAATTATGTACATAGTGCATGAATTTTTGTTTTGTTTTCGTAAGCATTTAAAAATATATTGTACATATGTATATATTTACTACATTCGTACTTGCTGTGACTTGTTATTGCTGGGTACCTCTATAAGAGAGAAACGCTACCCATGTACCTGCATTAGCGAGAAACTCGGGTTAGTGAGAATCCTCTATAAGCGAGAATGAGATTGTGCTCCCTTGAACTCTCGCTTATCCAGGTTTGACTGTATTACATTTTCTACATTTTACTTCGCATACAATACCAAAAAAATCAAGTGAGCAATTTTTCCGTACAATACTATACATAGTCAAAGCCAGCAACCGGCATAGAGTCCGTTTGAAAGTTGTATCCCTCCTTTTCTGGCCTTGTGTCGTTCTTTTCTACTTCGCGCAGATCACAGCAACGTTCAGGTCTCTAGAGAAAATAATTCATCTATACATAGGTGGTTCAGGTATTTAGATGATGTGCTGTGTATCTGGACCGGTAGGGGAGGCCGGGGCACGTTGTTCCGACAGTAATAACTTTTAAAAGAAAAGAGATAGCAATACACGTGAAGTGCATCGTTGAAGCATCAGGTGACAAGCCACGCTGGCGGCCATGTTAGTTGCTTCGACGTCGGCGGACAAGTGCCTGTGTGCACCGTGCTATTAGAACACCACCAGAGTAAATTTTTTCGTATTTAAACTTTTTGGTCTATGTTTCTTTATTATAACCGATTTATGTGCATCTTTCCAATTTTAGAGTGGCATTAGTGAGGTATTTTATAGCTTGAATGTTTTTTCAATTGAATTTGTTAATTTGCTAGCATGACAGTTTTTATACATAAATATAATTTGGGGCTACAAGTTCCCTCCCAAAGGGGCTGGTTGTTCCCCGGAACAACTTACCCCAATCGATCCTTAAATTTTCTATACATTTTTTACGGTATATTTTTCATTTTTTTAGGATGGTACGTATCTACAAACGGAAAACTGAGAGAGGGAAAACATCCGAAACGTTATTACGCCAAGCTGCTAATGCTGTCATACAAGATGGAAGAAAAGTAAAAACGGTAGCCAGAGAACTGGAAATTTGCCACATGGCATTACATCGATTTGTAAAAAAAATGAGAGCTGGTAAAGATCTTACCGTAGGTTATAAAAGCAGATCAGTGTTTACCACGGAACAGGAAAAAGAGCTAGTTAACTACATTTTAAAGTATTCATCAATATACTTCGGTTTGCTGCCAGGAGAGGTGCGAAAACTTGCGTATGAATGTGCAGTTAAATTTTCTTTGGGAAACATTCCTCCTTCGTGGCATAGGAATCAAGAAGCTGGGGCGGATTGTTTCACTGGCTTTCTAAAAAGGAACCCAATATGCCAATATTGTCTATACGAACACCAGAAGCGACCAGTGCAGGACGTGCATCATAATGTAGATGAATTTTTCACAAAGTTCGGCGATATTCTACTCAAATATAAGTTATCACCTTCCAGAATATGGAGCGTGGGACTTTAGTTACTGCAGAGTTAGTTAGCAGCAAGCGCCGCAGAAAACACGATTCCACCAATGCTTGTGTTTCCCCGTTTAAAATTTAAAGACTTGTTTTTAAATTTAAATTTAAATTTTTTAAACGGGGAAACACAAGCATTGGTGGAATCGTGTTTTCTGCGGCGCTTGCTGCTAACTAACTCTGCAGTAACTAAAGTCCCACGCTCCATATTCTGGAAGGTGATAACTTATATTTGAGTAGAATATCGCCGAACTTTGTGAAAAATTCATCTACATTATGATGCACGTCCTGCACTGGTCGCTTCTGGTGTTCGTATAGACAATATTGGCATATTGGGTTCCTTTTTAGAAAGCCAGTGAAACAATCCGCCCCAGCTTCTTGATTCCTATGCCACGAAGGAGGAATGTTTCCCAAAGAAAATTTAACTGCACATTCATACGCAAGTTTTCGCACCTCTCCTGGCAGCAAACCGAAGTATATTGATGAATACTTTAAAATGTAGTTAACTAGCTCTTTTTCCTGTTCCGTGGTAAACACTGATCTGCTTTTATAACCTACGGTAAGATCTTTACCAGCTCTCATTTTTTTTACAAATCGATGTAATGCCATGTGGCAAATTTCCAGTTCTCTGGCTACCGTTTTTACTTTTCTTCCATCTTGTATGACAGCATTAGCAGCTTGGCGTAATAACGTTTCGGATGTTTTCCCTCTCTCAGTTTTCCGTTTGTAGATACGTACCATCCTAAAAAAATGAAAAATATACCGTAAAAAATGTATAGAAAATTTAAGGATCGATTGGGGTAAGTTGTTCCGGGGAACAACCAGCCCCTTTGGGAGGGAACTTGTAGCCCCAAATTATATTTATGTATAAAAACTGTCATGCTAGCAAATTAACAAATTCAATTGAAAAAACATTCAAGCTATAAAATACCTCACTAATGCCACTCTAAAATTGGAAAGATGCACATAAATCGGTTATAATAAAGAAACATAGACCAAAAAGTTTAAATACGAAAAAATTTACTCTGGTGGTGTTCTAATAGCACGGTGCACACAGGCACTTGTCCGCCGACGTCGAAGCAACTAACATGGCCGCCAGCGTGGCTTGTCACCTGATGCTTCAACGATGCACTTCACGTGTATTGCTATCTCTTTTCTTTTAAAAGTTATTACTGTCGGAACAACGTGCCCCGGCCTCCCCTACCGGTCCAGATACACAGCACATCATCTAAATACCTGAACCACCTATGTATAGATGAATTATTTTCTCTAGAGACCTGAACGTTGCTGTGATCTGCGCGAAGTAGAAAAGAACGACACAAGGCCAGAAAAGGAGGGATACAACTTTCAAACGGACTCTATGCCGGTTGCTGGCTTTGACTATGTATAGTATTGTACGGAAAAATTGCTCACTTGATTTTTTTGGTATTGTATGCGAAGTAAAATGTAGAAAATGTAATACAGTCAAACCTGGATAAGCGAGAGTTCAAGGGAGCACAATCTCATTCTCGCTTATAGAGGATTCTCACTAACCCGAGTTTCTCGCTAATGCAGGTACATGGGTAGCGTTTCTCTCTTATAGAGGTACCCAGCAATAACAAGTCACAGCAAGTACGAATGTAGTAAATATATACATATGTACAATATATTTTTAAATGCTTACGAAAACAAAACAAAAATTCATGCACTATGTACATAATTTTATTTTATTTAGAACTTATTTGCACTCAAAAAAATCCGTCAATTTTGTTTGGGTTTCTGTTTTTGTCTTTTGAATGCTTTTTTCTAACTCATAAATTTTGTCGAATATTGCTTGATCAACCGCCGCGTATTCAAAGTACTGATGCACCATCTCCAACGCATTTAAAGCTAGCTTCATTGGAATGATCTTTATTTCTGTTTCCGGAATCTGTGCCTCGTCTTCACTGTCATTTCCAGCAATACAGGTGTTCACACAATTCTTAATGATATCGTCGTCGGTTTGTTCTCCAGCGGTAGTTACGTCGTCGTCAATTTGAACGAAATCTTCGAAGCTCGGCATTAACATATTGGATTTGTGAGACACAAGCTTAGTCCATTCCTCGTTGCTAGGTCCAACTTCAACATCATTTTCCTCTGGCAGGTCTTGCTCATCTGTACTTTTCCGAAACCCAGCTTTCTTGAAGCAGTTTTTGACAGTAACGTCACTGAGTAAGTACCATGCTTTTCTAGCAAATTTCATAGCTAGAAGTACGTTAATGTCAGGGCTATTGTTTTCTTCCAGACTCGTAAGAATATGTTTAAAGACTTCTCTGCGATAAAAGCGTTTAAAAGTGTGAATGATGCCTTGATCTAATGGTTGAAGTTTACTAGTGGTGTTAGCAGGTAAAAACATTACTTTTACGTTTGCAAGTGTTGGCAAGTCCGTATGGGCAGCACAGTTGTCAATGAATAGCAGAATTTTTTTTCGGTTTATCTTCATTTGTTTGTCAACTTTTTTCAACCAATCTTTAAATAATATCTTGGTCATCCAAGCCTTTGTATTATTGGCATAATCAACGGGTAAAGTCTTGACACCTTTAAAACATCTAGGTCGCTTTGATTTCCCGATGATGAGACTCATGTTTACACACTGGAGAAGTGTAAGGCGTTCCTTGCTTTGTTTTCCTCCATGGCATTTTTCGCCTTTAAACGTAAATGTTTTATCCTGAAGGCACTTAAAAAACAAAGCAGTTTCATCCGCGTTGTAAATATCGTCTGGTTTGTACCCTTCTAAAAGATTTGGCAGATCTTCAGTCCAGTGGTTGGACACACCTTGGTCCACAGATTTACTTTCTCCAGCTGCTTTTTTGAAAGCTATGTCATGACGCCTTTTAAAACCCTCTAACCAGCCGTTGCTAGCAGAAAAGTTCTGGATTCCCAGTTTTGTAGCAAACTCTTTTGATTTTTGTTTCAACAAAGGTCCATCTATGGGAATACTCTTATCGAGAGTTTGTTTTATCCATTCCAATAGGCACTTTTCGATATTGGGAAATTCAGAAACTCTAGTCCTCTTAATATTTCCATGTCCATCAGAGCACTCAGACTTTATAGTCTTTTGATTTTATAATTTTATAATAGGTGGATTCTGGTAAATTAAACTCCCTCTGAATTTCATTTCGCGATTTTCCGGATTCAAACGCATTCACTATTTTAAGTTTATCACTTAATGACAGTACTTTAATTTTCCGTTTTGACATGATGCACAACAGAACTTTCCTTCGCAATTGATAACTATAAACAGTAAGTCCGACAAACAGGACGGTACACAGGCACACGTGTCCATTTGAAAAGAATGCGATAAAATAACAACATTATTTAGTTCCACGAAATAGAATAGGTACAATATTGACGAGAATACAAAAACAATGGTAGGAAGTTCCACGAAAGTTAAGAATGAGTCATAAAATAGCACATGTTAAATTTGTAAATAAAGCTCGACTATCGCTTATAGAGGTATAGATAAGTAGTAGTCTCACTTACGGAGGTCTATGAGGGAAAAACGACTCTCTCTTACAGAGGTTTCTGTTTCTCGCTAATAGAGGTTTTGGGAGCTTAAAATGATGGGTCCTGGCTATTACTCTCACTTATAGAGTTTTCTCACTTATCCAGTTCTCACTTATCCAGGTTTGACTGTATCTAATAACGTAGCAATAATTCCTGATTTGGAAATTTAGGTATAAACAGAACCGCAAAGGTGCACATAATTTTTGTGTTTATTGGGGTTTAATGATAAATAAATGTATGTATTCATAATAGCTACGGTAATGCCCTACCTGAAATTCAATTTAGATATCTGCTTTCTAATAGCATTACTTCTGACCGCTATTTATTTATTTATTTATTCATACTCAAGAAATATTAAAGGTTATACGTTGTCTAATTGTAAAATTGTAATCAGTCCAGGTAGATTACACTTATGCCTAACAAAACATTATCTTTACCTTAAGTGAATTATTTAGATGTTTCACCTACGTATCAGTATTAAATATTCATTGGTAAATTGTTAAATAAGTAAAAAAAAAATATGGAAGACTTTTTAATTTAGATTATTTTGATCGCCGTCCGCATTAGCATTACCCAATGTGCACCACGTGGAGGTTGCTGAATCGGACTTGTACATCGTGTGGCTCCAAAAAGAGCCGATTTTTATAAAACAACAAGCGTAAACTAGTGCCCCCAGTGCATCCTCATCTGACGAATCCGAGCTGTCAATATCTGAGAAATCCGATGATTCGCTATCGTCGGCCCTCACATTTATAATGAGATCGTCAATTACGAGATCAATCGCCGGGTCTTGAGCAGCATATTCATCTTCAATTTTTATGACATGGTCGCATAAACGTTTCCATGGTTCGGGAGGGAAGGATGTAAAAAAATTGTTGCATAAGTTCTCTACCTCGTCAAGCTTGAATGTAACATTTCGGTCTGCTACGAAATATTTCATATTGGACCAAACAATTTCAATTGGGTTTAGGTCTGGGTGATAAGGCGACAGTCTGCAAACGTCCTGTCCCGCAGCTCTAACAATTTCGTCTATTTCGAATATTTTAAACCTTGGTTTATTCATTCGAATTAAACTGTACAGGTCCGGCTTGTGATAGTTTTCACCAAAAGGAATATTGCGTTCTTCCAGCCATCTTTTCATCTCCATGTTTAACGCGTTTGAATTGGGTGCTTTGTCTTTCTGCACGTTGTGGTATAGAGCGTTGTCTATAACCAAAACAGAACGTGGTGGCAAATTTGGTAAAAGTTTTTCTTTCAGCCATTTCTTGTAATTTTGATAATTCATATCATCATGGTAGTCTCCTGTTTTCATACCGGATTTAAAAATTAAATTTGCGTTGTTAATAAAGCCCATACTTCCACCAGCATGTACTATAATTACTCGGCGTCCCTTTCCAACAGGATAAAGTAACCCATGTTTCTCATTATCGTTCCACGATTTTTTATGGACATGGCTAGAATGTATATATGCTTCGTCCATATAAACAATTGGACGACCTTCTTGCCGGAACTGCTTCATTTTTCGTAAGAAAACTATCCTTAGGTGTCGAATGTCGTGCTTCTCTATTAGCAATTTTCTATTGCTTCTGCTTTTCACCCACCTAAAACCCATTTTGTGAATGATTTTCAGCATACTACCAACTGATCCACCGTACCCCGTCGCTTCCTGGAATTTGCTATGTATTCTTTTCACTGTTGGTACCATCTTTTCTGATACGTAGAAATTGTGTATTAGTCGTCGCAGAACATCCTGATCAAATACATCCAAAGTTGATTTTGGGCAAGCTTTTTGGATTTTTGCCGTTGGTTTTTTAAATGCTTTCTGTTCTCCAGCATTTATTTTATTTTTCTCAGCTGCTATACGTTTAATCGTTGTTAAACTATATCCAGTTGCGGCTGCTACTCGTTCTTGGACTTAATGCAGTGGAATAATAACATCCTTCTGATCCTTTTCCGCTTAAAAAAATTGCAAAACGTTTGCAATTACTTCTTTGCACTGAATAGTTAATGCTTGTTTTCGGGATGGACTGCTGTTCATGGCGAGAATAAAATTTTGACACGTATTGTATATATAACTGTGTTTCGCAAGGAAGAATCGACAGCAGAATGAGCTCCTTATACCCTACCAACAATTTTGCCTATGCGCATCAAGTACGCTGGAGGGGGGGCAAGTCTCTAGAGAAAATAATCCATGTATACATATTTTAATAAAGGGTTTTTTAACTGAAATAATTTTCTTTCCCAATTGTTTAAAAAATAATCGGCGTAAAAAGGCGAGATTGCGGACCCCATGGGTACCATCATTCTGTTTGAAAATTTTGTTATTATACATGAAGTAATTTTGGGAGAGGCTAACATTTATCATTGACTCTAGATCTTTTTTCATTATGGTAAATATGTTTAAACTACTGATATCTTCTAGTAAAGTTTTCTTGAGTTCTTCAGTAGGGATGGAAGGAAAAAGGTTTGTAGCTCCTGTGTCTATCAAAATTTTTAACGGGGGATCCGAAATGACTATACACGGTAGCGAATTACTTATAGTTTTTCCGAGGCATCCAAACGAAAATTTAGAACATCGGGTTCGGGTTCAACGTTCGAACTATCATCGTATGTTTCGTTAAAAGAATATTCGTCTTGTATTTGATCCTCGTAAAAGTTTTCATGATGATCAGAATTATCATCATCGTTACCGATCGGGGTTATATCGATATTATTTTTTGCTTGATTTGAATCGTAGGGGTCAAATTCAACTTCGGTAAAATGCAAATTAGGCTGTCGCCAGTTTCTAAAAGCTGTCGACTGATAATTTGGTCTAGAATCACTTCGGTTTGTGGACGATACATTAAATCTGTTTACAGGCGGATTGCCATTATTAAGTCGTGAATTAGCTCCACCAAATGAATGATTCTGGTTACGCTGATTTTGATTTTGAGATGAATTTTGATTATTAAAATTAGTAAACCTGGGTTGCTGCTGCATAACTGATCTATTTAAATTTTGGGCGTAATTAGATGGGTTTCTAACATTAAAATTTTGTCTAATTTGATTTAAAGATGTTTGTCGGACATTTTGTGTTAATTGTTTGACATTTATATTTTTATTCGTCTTTTGTAAAGGATGTTTGGCTACATAAGTCATAACAGTAGCTGTAGCTTCTGAAAGAGTTGAATGATCTTTAAAATGGTTTGCAACATACTGGGTGAATTTGTATAAAGTATTTCTAAAGTCGTTTGCTCGTGAATTTGTTGGTACACCTCTTTTTGAGCTGCAGTTATAGTATTATCCTGACAAATTTTTACGTTTAATTGGTTCTGTGCCATTTTAATTCTCTCAATAAAGTTAGGTAAATTCTCATTAGGTTTAATTCTTAGATTTTTGAACTGTTGAGCCAAAATTTTGCGATCCGTGTGGTCGCCGAACCTATTCCTAAGCGCATCTTTAAGAGATGGCCAATCTAATAAATCCGATCTACATAACAATAGGTCATTAGCTTCACCTGTCAATTTTGATCCTATCATGCAATATACATATTCATTTAAAGTAATATCGTTCGTATTTCCGTACTTATTATAATAACTACTAACTCTAGATATGAAAGTTTCCAGATTATTAGGATTTCCATCAAATTTCGGTAGTATTTCTCCATAATTTCTAGCTGCCGAAATTAATTGCTCGGTAGTGAGTCGAACTACCTGTTGATCTGGGTTTGCCATTTCTAAATTTCGAGTTATATTTTTTCTAGGAAACCCTAAGAACCCTTCACCACTAATATTAAGTGAACTAAAGGAATGACTAAGATTAAGATCTATGTCCTCTTCAGAAATAGTATTCAAATTGGTATTATTCATACGACTCTCCTACTTTCAACGTTAACACAATAATCAAAAATTAGATGCTTATTTTAGCATTAAAACAATTTATCATAACTACAGAGAAAAGACAATAGTATCACTTACTTTGAAGCTCAAACAAATGTAGTTATGTACGTTGAATTTGTAGACTTGCAGAGAGATGCTTCCTTAGGGCTGGGGAGACCTCGATTTCCTACGGGGTTGCTCCTTGGAATTGGGGAGACCTCGATTTCTTACGGGGTTGCTCCTTGGAATTGGGGAGACCTCGGTTTCTTACGGGGTTGCTCCTTGGAATTGGGAAGACCTCGATTTCTTACGGAGTTGCTCCTTGGAATTGGGGAGACCTCGGTTTCTTACGGGGTTGCTTTCCCTTTGGGAAATTGGGGAGACCTCGGTTTCTTACGGGGTTGCTCCTTGGAATTGGGGAGACCTCGGTTTCTTACGGGGTTGCTCCTTGGAATTGGGGAGACCTCGGTTTCTTACGGGGTTGCTCCTTATTGCGTTTGTATTCCGTGGGTATTCCGATCGTCACCGGGACACTTTTACACCCTTTTTGCCACCAAAACACCACAAACTTGTGTTGGGAAGACAGTTATTGGGAACCCACTAATTTCGGGAACGCACTTATCCGATCCGACTGCGCCAGTTACGTTTCCAGTTTGGGAATTTGTCTTTTTAAAAATTTTATTTATTTGTAAAATTAATTCAAACACAATTTTTGATTATTATTATTATTATTATAATCTTGTTCCCAAAACTAAAATACGGTTCAAACTTTTAAGTTCTAAATAATAATACACCATGTGCGTTAATTACTTAGCTTTATTAAAAGAAAGACAAAAAGATGTAGTTCTCACATATATTTATAACATAGGTAAAAAATGCATGTATGGGTGCAACACGTCACATCACGCCACTCGATCAGGAATTTCCGCGTATGCATATTATCCGTTATTCTTGCTGACTTTATTATTTGTGTCCTGATGACTTGGTTTCAAAATAAATCAGGCTTTAATAGTGGGTTATTCCCGAAATCTACCTGGTCGTTCAATAATGGTTTATTGTTCTGTTTTGCTTTATTTATTTCTAATTTTCCCATCTATCTTATATGTGTCCTCCTTTTAAGTTTTTTTAATATTTTAATGTTGTTCTGCGATATAGTATGGTTGTTGTCAATAAGGTGACTAGATAATCCAGATGCGTGTTTTAATTGGTTGGTATAAGTCACATGTTCTTGGTATCTAGTAATTATTTTACGTTTAATTTTAACAATGTAAATGTAAATAGAATTACAGTCATGTCATTAACTGAGTCTTGGACTGGTATCGGATGGATACTGCCCTAATTCTCAATATATGTTGGTATTTATTTAGAAAATCCAAGACCGTTTATTGTTTGACAACCAGCACACGTTTCATCAACGTGTAGCGAAGTAAAGAAAAATAATGCTGCTTCACTATAACAAGCTATGCATGATGTAGGGCATAATACCCTTTTAAATCTATTGTACAAGCTCAAAAACGGTGATAATCACCCGGAAAAACAATTAATTTAAATCGGAATTGTATCGGTGGCTTTAGCAGCACACGACAATTATGACGTTTAAAAAGCTGGATTGTCTCTTTAACCTGGCTTTTTACGAGAGGATTGCACCATCTTTTTAAGATGGCCACTGTAACAAGTGCGCCGATCTAGTCACAAAAAGAAAGTAGCAAATTCCTAACACTATGTATGAAATACGTCTCAGGTTAAAGGACATAACCGTTTTAAGAGTTCATAATGTTACAAGGGGTTCGAAAGGCCATACATTTAACAATCGGAACTTCTAAATGCATGCTCTTTCCCGGGTGATTTCGTAGCCAATTGTCTTGAGCTTTAGTACAATACGATTTAAAAGGCCCATTGATGCCCACATCCAGTGGCTGTAGCCTGTGTGTGCAGTGAGGTGGGAACGACAGCATTATTTTTGCTTTAGCTTCCTTAACTACGTTGATGTTTACGTGTGACGAGTGGTTGTCTAATAATAGTAACACTGGTTCTTCTGGAGTGGGTTTCGTGAACTTGATAAAGTGACCCATATATGTGAGGAATTAAGTGGCAGTCATCCATCCTGAATTGGAGCTGGGAATAAATCAGGATGGATGACTGCCACTTAATTCCTCACATATATGGGTCACTTTATCAAGTTCACGAAACCCACTCCAGAAGAACCAGTGTTACTATTATTAGACAACCACTCGTCACACGTAAACATCAACGTAGTTAAGGAAGCTAAAGCAAAAATAATGCTGTCGTTCCCACCTCACTGCACACACAGGCTACAGCCACTGGATGTGGGCATCAATGGGCCTTTTAAATCGTATTGTACTAAAGCTCAAGACAACTGGCTACGAAATCACCCGGGAAAAACAATGTCAATTTATGAAATTCCCGGAATTGTTAAATCGGCATGGCCTTTAGCAGCAACACCTGTAACAATTATGAACGCTTTTAAAAAGGCTGGAATATGTCCCTTTAACCCTGGCGTTTTTACAGAGGAGGATTATGCACCATCTTTTGTGACAGATCGGCCACTGTTACAAGCTGCGCCATTATAGATAGATTACTTAAAAAGAAAAGTAGACAAAATTTATTAACACTAATATATCCTGAAAGTACCGTCAATCTACCTGATAATAATTGGAGGAAAATCCCGTATTTAGGTACAATAAGTGAACAAGTGGGTAAATCCCTACATAAACATAATATGAATGCAGCATACTTTAACAACAGCACACTTGAGAAACTTCTTGTAAACAATAAGGTGACAAATAAACCAAACAAACTTGAAAATAGCGGCATATATGACATCCAGTGTAATGACATGACTGTAATTCTATTTACATTTACATTGTTAAAATTAAACGTAAAATAATTACTAGATACCAAGAACATGTGACTTATACCAACCAATTAAAACACGCATCTGGATTATCTAGTCACCTTATTGACAACAACCATACTATATCGCAGAACAACATTAAAATATTAAAAAAACTTAAAAGGAGGACACATATAAGATAGATGGGAAAATTAGAAATAAATAAAGCAAAACAGAACAATAAACCATTATTGAACGACCAGGTAGATTTCGGGAATAACCCACTATTAAAACCTGATTTATTTTGAAACCAAGTCATCAGGACACAAATAATAAAGTCAGCAAGAATAACGGATAATATGCATACGCGGAAATTCCTGATCGAGTGGCGTGATGTGACGTGTTGCACCCATACATGCATTTTTTACCTATGTTATAAATATATGTGAGAACTACATCTTTTTGTCTTTCTTTTAATAAAGCTAAGTAATTAACGCACATGGTGTATTATTATTTAGAACTTAAAAGTTTGAACCGTATTTTAGTTTTGGGAACAAGATTATAATAATAATAATAATAATCAAAAATTGTGTTTGAATTAATTTTACAAATAAATAAAATTTTTAAAAAGACAAATTCCCAAACTGGAAACGTAACTGGCGCAGTCGGATCGGATAAGTGCGTTCCCGAAATTAGTGGGTTCCCAATAACTGTCTTCCCAACACAAGTTTGTGGTGTTTTGGTGGCAAAAAGGGTGTAAAAGTGTCCCGGTGACGATCGGAATACCCACGGAATACAAACGCAATAAGGAGCAACCCCGTAAGAAACCGAGGTCTCCCCAATTCCAAGGAGCAACCCCGTAAGAAACCGAGGTCTCCCCAATTCCAAGGAGCAACCCCGTAAGAAACCGAGGTCTCCCCAATTCCAAGGAGCAACCCCGTAAGAAACCGAGGTCTCCCCAATTCCAAGGAGCAACTCCGTAAGAAATCGAGGTCTTCCCAATTCCAAGGAGCAACCCCGTAAGAAACCGAGGTCTCCCCAATTCCAAGGAGCAACCCCGTAAGAAATCGAGGTCTCCCCAATTCCAAGGAGCAACCCCGTAGGAAATCGAGGTCTCCCCAGCCCTAAGGAAGCATCTCTCTGCAAGTCTACAAATTCAACGTACATAACTACATTTGTTTGAGCTTCAAAGTAAGTGATACTATTGTCTTTTCTCTGTAGTTATGATAAATTGTTTTAATGCTAAAATAAGCATCTAATTTTTGATTATTGTGTTAACGTTGAAAGTACGAGAGTCGTATGAATAATACCAATTTGAATACTATTTCTGAAGAGGACATAGATCTTAATCTTAGTCATTCCTTTAGTTCACTTAATATTAGTGGTGAAGGGTTCTTAGGGTTTCCTAGAAAAAATATAACTCGAAATTTAGAAATGGCAAACCCAGATCAACAGGTAGTTCGACTCACTACCGAGCAATTAATTTCGGCAGCTAGAAATTATGGAGAAATACTACCGAAATTTGATGGAAATCCTAATAATCTGGAAACTTTCATATCTAGAGTTAGTAGTTATTATAATAAGTACGGAAATACGAACGATATTACTTTAAATGAATATGTATATTGCATGATAGGATCAAAATTGACAGGTGAAGCTAATGACCTATTGTTATGTAGATCGGATTTATTAGATTGGCCATCTCTTAAAGATGCGCTTAGGAATAGGTTCGGCGACCACACGGATCGCAAAATTTTGGCTCAACAGTTCAAAAATCTAAGAATTAAACCTAATGAGAATTTACCTAACTTTATTGAGAGAATTAAAATGGCACAGAACCAATTAAACGTAAAAATTTGTCAGGATAATACTATAACTGCAGCTCAAAAAGAGGTGTACCAACAAATTCACGAGCAAACGACTTTAGAAATACTTTATACAAATTCACCCAGTATGTTGCAAACCATTTTAAAGATCATTCAACTCTTTCAGAAGCTACAGCTACTGTTATGACTTATGTAGCCAAACATCCTTTACAAAAGACGAATAAAAATATAAATGTCAAACAATTAACACAAAATGTCCGACAAACATCTTTAAATCAAATTAGACAAAATTTTAATGTTAGAAACCCATCTAATTACGCCCAAAATTTAAATAGATCAGTTATGCAGCAGCAACCCAGGTTTACTAATTTTAATAATCAAAATTCATCTCAAAATCAAAATCAGCGTAACCAGAATCATTCATTTGGTGGAGCTAATTCACGACTTAATAATGGCAATCCGCCTGTAAACAGATTTAATGTATCGTCCACAAACCGAAGTGATTCTAGACCAAATTATCAGTCGACAGCTTTTAGAAACTGGCGACAGCCTAATTTGCATTTTACCGAAGTTGAATTTGACCCCTACGATTCAAATCAAGCAAAAAATAATATCGATATAACCCCGATCGGTAACGATGATGATAATTCTGATCATCATGAAAACTTTTACGAGGATCAAATACAAGACGAATATTCTTTTAACGAAACATACGATGATAGTTCGAACGTTGAACCCGAAACCCGATGTTCTAAATTTTCGTTTGGATGCCTCGGAAAAACTATAAGTAATTCGCTACCGTGTATAGTCATTTCGGATCCCCCGTTAAAAATTTTGATAGACACAGGAGCTACAAATTCATTGATAACCCCAAAAATAACTAACCTATTTTTCCAAAATTACGTTAACGAGGAAAATTTCATTTTAAGAACCATAAATACACAAAGTAAACATAAAAACTCTGTGGTAGTAGATTTGTTTAAAGAAAATCAATATTTAAAATTTTTTATTGTCAAATTTCATTCACAGTTCGATGTTCTTTTGGGTTCAGACAGTTTAGAGCTAATGAAGGCTAGAATAAATTATGAGGAAGGAAGTATCGTATTAAATGGTGTCAATTATCCTTTAGTCCGTTATCAAAATTTAACTAATAAAAAAACCGAAGTAAATAACTCCAGCATGACAGTCAGGGTTCCAGTTAAAAAAGGTGTTGTGTTAATTCCACCACAACAGATACAGAATATTTCTATACCTGAAACTATTACCATAGCGGATAACCATCATTGTGAAGTACCTATTTATGAAACTAAAAATAAATATCTCCCAAATCTGTCAGTTAAGGCCCAACTATTAGATAGGAAACAAATAGACTTATGTAACGTTTACGTTCGTACAAAAAATAATAAACCTGCCCCACATGTCGCAAATTTGGATTTAGATCATTTACCCCTTGACCGAAAACAAGCAATACAAAGTTTGGTAAGCGAGTTCGCGGATGTTTTCTACAATGAAAATGACATACTAACATTTTCCAGTGCGACAAAACATCAGATACCCTTAAATGATGATACCCCTATATTTACTAAACCATACCGATTTCCACAAATACAAAAAGATGAAATAAATCGACAAATTGAGGAACTACGTAGACAAAACATAATAACCGAAAGTGAGTCTCCTTATAGTTCACCTATTTTTCTAGTACCAAAAAAACCAGATAAATCCGGCAAAAGATCTTGGCGAATGGTTGTAGATTTTCGGAAACTAAATCAAAAAACAGTAGAGGATAAATATCCGATACCAAATAGCTTCAATTTTAGATTTATTAGGTGATTCAAAATTCTTTTCAAAATTAGATCTAAAAAGTGGGTACCACCAAATCGAGATCGACCCTAGTGATCAACATAAAACTGCATTCTCCACTGAAAACGGTCATTGGCATTTTCTACGTATGCCATTTGGTTTGCGAAATGCACCTGCGTGTTTTGCCCGCGTCATGAACAACGTGCTAAAAGGACTAATTAATAAAATTTGCCTTGTTTACTTAGATGACATTATAATTTTAGGAAAAAGTTTCGATGAACATATCCAAAATTTAAGAACAGTTTTCGATAGACTCCGTCAATATAGATTCAAGGCGCAAATAGAAAAGTCAGATTTTTGTTTGAAGGAAATTGAATATCTAGGACATCTTATTACCACTCAAGGCATTAAACCAAATCCAAAACTTATTGACAAAATTAAAAGCATTCCAGTTCCAGTGACTTCCAAACAAGTAAAATCCTTTTTAGGACTGTCAGGTTACTATAGGAAATTTATTAAAAATTTTGCGACTATAACTAAACCAATGACAAGTTGCTTAAAAAAGAATAAGAAGGTTGAACATACTCCCGAATTTCTAAATTCTTTTGAACAAATTAAAAAACTATTAATTAACCCCCCAGTTTTGGCTTACCCTGATTTCAGTCAAACATTTAACGTTACTGTGGATGCCTCAAATGTTGGCATTGGTGCGGTGCTATCACAAGGACCGGTTGGAAAAGATAGACCCATAATGTATATAAGTAGGACGTTGAATAATCATGAAATTAACTATTCAACTATAGAGAAAGAATGTCTGGCTATAGTTTGGGCAACTCAAAATTTTAGGCCATACATATACGGTAAGAAATTTTATATTATTTCGGATCATAAACCACTTCAATGGTTATTCAATATGAAAGAACCTAATTCAAAATTGGTAAGATGGCGCCTCAAACTGGAAGAGTTTGACTATGAGATCAAGTATAAAAAGGGACGTAGTAACACTAATGCAGATTTTCTATCACGGTTAGAAGCGTACCCTATAGAAATGGAACGAGACGAATTACTCTCAATGTTTAATAACCCCGGCGACGTGAGTGTGCGTGAGCCTTTAGATCTATCCGAATTTGACGATCTAATAGCAACTGATACGGAAAAAACTGCAAACGAGACTACGTCAAACCCGCCTAAAATTAAGATACTTTCGGACATACAAATTAATCCTCCTCAAAAACTAAAAAACAATGAACCCCCAACAGTAAGTTCTAGACCCGATTCTCACATTCCTGCCAGCACCGTAACGCAACATTCCCAAAGAGAAAACATCAATGGCACTCTGCCTATTTCGGAGAAACCATTAAATTTGTTCAAGGTACAGTTTTGGTTTTCATTTTATAAAACTCCCAGCTTAACTAAATCCCAAATTTTTGATAAAATAAGATATACAATACACATAACACCAGAAAATTACAAAAATGAAATAACAAACATATTGCGCGAATATGCAAATCCCCAAGTAACAAATGGAATTCATTGCAAGGAAGACAATATGTATGAGGAAATTGCAGTTCTAGTAAATGAAAGTTTTGACTATTCAGTAAAATTCGTTTTTACGCGAAAAACCCTGAAAGATTTAACAAGCGCCGCGGCACGAACCGAAATTTTAAGACAAACCCATGAGCCTGGTCATCGCGAAGCCCAAGAACTTTCCCAAGAAATTAGTAGAAAATATTACTGGCCCAATATGCAAATTGACTGTCAAAAGTATGTAAATGAATGCAATACGTGTCAATGTGCTAAATATGAAAGAAATCCAATTAAATACAAATTAAAATTAACCCCGACTACAAAAGAACCTTTCCAGACGGTATTTATGGATATATTCTCCCTTAATAATAAAAAGTATTTGACCGCTATTGACTCATTCTCTAAATTCTTTATGTACGAACCAATTGAATCCATGAACATGCCTGATATTGTAGACGCATATATAAAAATGTTTTCTCGAATGAAATTGCCAAACCTACTCGTTACTGATAATCAATTCGACCATCCATTATTTAAAGATTTACTCAAAATACACAAGGTCCAGCACCATTTAACTACTCCCCTACATCCCAATAGCAACGGACAGATAGAAAGGGCACACAGTACATTATTAGAAATTATAAAAATCATAATCGCATCCAGAAACAAAATCCTAAGAAGCGAACCCTTTGAGAACGCCGTCATAATCTATAATAGGACTATTCACTCACAAACAAAATTTAAACCAATTGAATTACTCTTTGGACATCTCGAAGCGAATGATCTCTTGGAAACATTTGACGATAACTTTTATTATCAGTATACTAGCGAACTTTTCGATTAGGTGAAAACATTTTACGAAACTGTACGGCAACGGGAAATAGAAAATAAAGAAGCGATAACTCAAAGACACAAGAATTCCAGGAAATACCGAATGAAACGTCAGTCTATTTAAAACGAAATATAAGAAACAAAAAAGAACCCCTGTATAGGCGCGAAACCGTCCGAGAAGATTTAGGAAACAAAATTATTTCAGCTAAAGGTAAATGTTACCATAAGCAAGAATTAAAGCCTAAGCGAAAACAGCAATTGACCCAACCCTTTGTTACAGACAATGTTCAAACCATCTAGCTATTTTTTGGTCCTTATCATCATTCCATTAATCGCCTCCGATGAAACTCAACAAGTTACAATTAAAAGCTTGCAAGGCAACCCGGGAATTTTACCATTTAGGTTAGGAAAGGTAAGACTTCAAAAAACTTACCACACTTTTATTCATAATTATCCCCTAGAAAACATAAGTGCTATAATTACGGAATTAGAAAAACACATTAATAATGTTAAACTCTCATCGAAAGTTACAAAAAACGTAGAATTAATGATCGAATCTGAATTGCTTGCTACTGAATTAAAACACCTCAAAGGTCAACTGTCAAAACTATATCCTAGTCCAGTCACAACACATACAGAAATAAGAAACAAACGTGGTTTAATTAATATACTAGGCAGTGCATTTAAATTTATCTCTGGCACTTTGGATGCAGACGATGGAGCTAGATACGATAAAGCAATCAACGATTTAATAAACAACCAGAAGAATATAATTACACATTTTAATAAACAAATTTCGATTAACAAGGAATTGATAGAAACATTTAAATCAGAATTAGCAAATATATCTAGTAATTTTCGTGTGGTTAAAATGATGATAGAACAGATAAACAACATAGAGAACCTCAGACATTCGATAACTACACTTAAAATTATTATTTTGGAAACGAAAACTATTATTAATAACATCCTAACAGCAACTAATTTCGCGGCAATTAATTTGGTACACCCAAGCATTATTTCCTTAAGTCAAATCGAAACAATGAAAAGAACACTTCTAAAATTTCACCAAGACGACGACTTCTATGCGGAAGACAATATTTCATTTATGCAAACAATCAATGTAGAATTTTATGTAAATCAGAATCACTTAGTATTTTTACTACACGTACCCATTTTGGACAAAATTAAATATAACCTTTATCATATGTATTCAATTCCAACTATTGATAATACAACTATAATTTCACCTACTCCGTTTGTCGCTGCTTTGGACGAAAACGTACATTATCTTAAAGAAAACTGCCAAATTATTCAACAACAATACTATTGTAATTTAGATAAGATTCAGAGAAATTATGAACAAGAATCATGTATTAAAAACTTATTGCAAGTAAAAGAGGACCCAAAATGTAAAATGGTTCCTTTAATAATCGATCAGCTAATTGTAGAAACAATTGATAGTAATAAGTATTTAATAATTTCACCCGAACATACATTGATTCACGCCAAATGTAACCGTGAGGAAGTGCATAAGATTAAAGGAGTTTATTTAGTTGAGGTACCTTATGCATGTTCCTTTACAACGAAAGAATTCACATATGTTAATTTGGATCAGAGTTTAAATATTGAGCCTGTATTTCTACCTCAAATGTCACATAATATAACACAATTTAAACCTATACAACTTGACATCAAGACTATCGATCTTGATCAGTTATCAAAATTGACTTTGAATCTTCAGGATCCTATAACATATGTAACAGAAGGCAAACATTTATCTTATACCTATGGACTAGTAATCGTTTTTGTTCTAATATTATTAATTATCATTATATGTTATCATTTTAGAAATAAATGCATGTTTGTAAAGGGTAAAGGAAAATTAGAGGACAATGAACCACTTAAAGAAGAACTGGCTTTTCCTTCACCCAGCAAAAGAATTAATGTTTGATAATTAAATATAAGTACTTTTAGTATAAACATGGGATGCAAAATCAGATCATGAGTTTTCGATGTAATTTTAATTTTTCTTTTTTTCAAAAAAAATTTAAAATCCCATCTTAAGGAGGGAGGAGTCATCAGGACACAAATAATAAAGTCAGCAAGAATAACGAATAATATGCATACGCGGAAATTCCTGATCGAGTGGCGTGATGTGACGTGTTGCACCCATGCATGCATTTTTTACCTATGTTATAAATATATGTGAGAACCACATCTTTTTGTCTTTCTTTTAATAAAGCTAAGTAATTAACGCACATGGTGTATTATTATTTAGAACTTAAAAGTTTGAACCGTATTTTAGTTTTGGGAACAAGATTATAATAATAATAATCAAAAATTGTGTTTGAATTAATTTTACAAATAAATAAAATTTTTAAACAGACAAATTCCCAAACTGGAAACTTAACTACCACGTGTACTATAGTATATGGTATAAAAGATAACTTAGTGTACTATAGTATATGGTATAAAAGATAACTTAGCATAATAACTTTAGTGTTGTATAAACTTCTGATGATACCTTCACAAGGCGAAATGTATACATAGAGTACAATAAAATTCAGTGATTTACCCAAGTGTGTTTTATATACCTTTTATTAAATTCTAGTTGGTCGTTGGTGACTAATTTGTTATTATGGAAATCCACGAAATATGGAAAGCTTTTCATAACAAGTAATTGAGCGTGTTGCTAGTGAACAAATAATTGTGCACATCATTATAAATGTTAATTGATGATTAACATTAATAAGTCAATAATAATATAATTAGTCAATAATCATCAATTAACGTTATTGAAATTTACTACTATTAAAAGGAAACTTTCTTCAATTGCATTTTTAATAATTATTGTGACGGATGTGTCATTCTGACATTGACAAGCGCCGACTGCGAAAATTGAGTGGAGATAACCTATGACGCGCTCCAGAAAGTCCGAGAGTTGCTGGACGTTTCGAGAATTACCTAGAAACGTCCATAATACTATATAAGGAACAGCGTTGGACAGTTTGACAGTATTTTATAGAAGAGAGTGACAGAGATAAGTTAGAAGTGAAGGAAAGCGATTAAAAAGCGAAATAGCTATTGAGTTGTTGTTGTCGAATTAGTTGTTGAATCGTTGTTGTTATAGAGTTAATTTTAATAAGTGTTGAGAGAAAAATACGCGATTTTGTAAATTACGTAACATTATAAATGTGTTGAAAGTGAATCTTTCAAGGTGGCCGGCATGTTAAGTATTTATCCTTTGGGATCTGTGAACAATAGACAAATCATAAACATTTACGATCACAAAATTTGGTTACTATCACGTACGACAATTACCATTTTATTTATGCCTGAGGGTTGCAAGGGCGGTCATACCATTCCTTAAATATGAATTTTTCGTAAATATTTATCAGTTCGGATATACTCACCTTGTTTTGTTGGTTTCTTTTTAGAAGTTTTTAACATTATTAATTATGTTTCACCAAGTGCTGCGAACTTTCAAATTCCCAAATTAAAATTATTACTGCGGTAGTGGGTAACCGAAAAAAATTCAACTTATTTTATTGTAGAATTGCAAGAACTTCAATTTATTAATGTTATAAGTTCAGAAACGGCAACTGCTGAACAAAAAACCGAAATAAAACACGAAAAAAAAATGGACTACGAATGAAACAAAAACATTAATTGATATGTACAAAAAATACGAACCAAGGATGGGAACAATGGAAATAACAAATAATAGAATGTTATGGGCCAGTATTAGCGAGGAACTAAATAAAAAAAATTCATTGTATCTAGCAACAATTGCCTTAATAGATGGAGGGTTTTTTAAAAAAATTACAAAAAGTTCGCCGATAATAATAAGAAAACCGGTAAATATTACTACAGTTTTGTTTATTCAATATCAATAAATAATGCATAATTGAATGATCTAGGACTTGGCCGAAAATTCTTTGAATTTCGAGAAGCAATGGAGAACATTTTTCTTCATAAAAAAATGTCAATCCGGAAATAATTGACTATCAAGCTAAGCAGTACCCTTGACCATATCCATTACTGGTTTTACAAGAACAAACTCGCCATAAATACTTTAAAATCCACATACATTACTTTTGGATGCTACTCTGACTCAATACCAAATAATGTAAAAGTCACAATAAATAACGAAACACTCACATGAGATGGGATGTGCACGTAAATAATATAGTCAAAAAGACGAGATAGGTACCTTATATACTTTTTCAGTAGATTAAAGAACATTCTAAGTATAAAGAATTTATTACCTATATACTATGCACTTTTTAATAGCATTGCAACATATGGAATTATAGCATGGGGAGGAGCATATCCCAATGTCCTAAACATGTTAATAAATATCCAAAATAGAATCTTAAAAATAATATATCAAGACTCCACTAATCATATTCCTGAAACTAATATGCCACTTTCAATATCCCAGCTTTATAAATTAAGCTGTATACTTTCTTGCTACAATGAACTACAAAACCTTTATACTAACTCGATAACCAAAACAAGGAATAAACTCATACCATTACCAACAAACCAATTAAAAATAGGACAAAAAGCACATATATATACTGCTACCAAAACTTTTAATGAATTGCCAGCAGAATTGAAATTACTCAAACTCAAAAACTTAAATCACTTGAAGAAGAAATTGAAAAATTGGATAGTTAAAAAAGACAATGAAAAAATGCAACAAAGCTTCACTACATGAACATCAACAGCTAAATACTCGAATGAAAACATGTATTAACATTTTCCCTTTTCTTTTCCCTTTTACCATCAACTTTAATTTTAGTTAAGGAGGTCAGTTGAACATTGCAACATTAGATAAAGCTATGAATTTAAAATATGTCATTCTTTTAGTCATGTAGAATGATTCTAGAAAAACTTTAGGATATCTTATCGAACTATTTAACAAGATATTCAACTTTGAATATCGTCAGAAATACACGGTGCTGTATGGTATATGGTCACAATCTAAACTAAATTCCTCTATTTAATATACTCACAAATTAGATATCAGCTGGGAAAATAATCATATTTATAAATTAATATTTATATTTTTAATTTATCGAAAAAAAAATGTACCTTGACGATGTCTTTTTAATATAATTTGTGAATAAAGAGTCTAAAAATAGGGAACTCGTATCCTAGCTTTGCCGCCATGTCGATTTGACAACGTCGCAACTCGATGTACTGCATGCGTTATATAAAATTATATCGATTATGACAGAAGACTATAGGTTAGGGTATAACACTTAAATGGAATGTTGTTTACCGACAATACGCGACGTTGTGAAACGTTTTCACAGCTATTTACATCTAAAGTCAATTGAATTACTTTATATTTCTTGAGCATGATTTAAAATATCAAAATTGTATAATCTTTAATAAAACTAAAAATAAACATTTTTTACTATTATAAAGTATTATAATATTCGACTTGAAATTTTTTTGTAGGATTTATGGTCTAAAACTAGAGTAGTAGTCAACTGACCTCCTTAAGTTAGTTTTAGTCTCTAATCTTAGTTTTAAGTAAAACCATGGCTGTATACGGGAGCAATGGCACCTCCTACAGCCAAAGATGCACATGTACAAAAAAAAAGTGAAATAAACCTCTAATAGTATTATATAATTTTAATATAAATTAAGGAAAATTGTACAACAAAATTTGTGTATCTTATATATATGGTTAAATAAATAAATAAATATTGTTAAATTCAGAAGGTACTTGTACTTGAAGAAGAAGAGATACCAAGTACTAGCACAGCAACCGTAGCACTCGGATTCGTCCCCAAGAGGTAATTAGGGCGTATCATCAACACGAATTCAACCCCGTTCGAAAAGCAATCCTTTCTTAACACGTTGAGTGCCGCCATCTAATTGAAAAAATTAAAGGTACTGACCGACATTTTCGTTTTATAAGTTCTATTGCAGTTTATAACAAATTAATAATTTTTGAAAAAAAAAAAAAAAAAACCAAGTGTGTTGTGTTTGACTTTTTTTTGTTAAAATTGCATATCTGGCTAAGTGAGTCACACGTGCTTCACGCATTTTGCAAGTCTGTGCAGGTTTATACGAGTCTCCACTTAAGTGACCCTTGCGTTACTCATTCCGCCACTTATATCGGACTTCTCTGTGACCATTACTCGGGATTACTATGACTTACGAGGAAGATCAAAGAAAATTACAACAGTTGTGGGACGAATATACGTCTGACGATGACATTGTTTTCGACAACGACTCATCTGATGATTATGAGCCATCTTCCGAAAATAGTAATTTATAGTGAAAGTGATAATGAACTGCCAAGAAAGCGTAGTAAGACAAAAACCCAAAGCAGGTATGGATTTGAAACGATGATATCATTTTATGTTTTCCAAGTAAAACCTATGTAAAGCAAAAGGGAAGAAGTACGCATGTACGCATATTACCTATTCATCTGTTTTTTTTTCAGCCCTACTGACATAAATATTTAGGAATTAGAGCATGACGCTAGTACATCTCACAAGAGGTCGCCATCGCCGGTAGTTGCTAATTTAATTAATCAAACAATTGACGATGTTATTTCTCAGTACATGTGTGATAGCGACGATAATAGTGATGACCAAGATATTCCTGGAGACAGAAATGACGAGTTTGTTTGGCAACCAAAATAACTGGTAATAACTTAAAATCCTTCCATTTTACCGTAAACCACGTAGGAATTGATCCCGAAATATGTCAAAACTATGGGCATAAAGATGTAATCGACTTGTTTTATTTGTTCATAACAGACGATATGGATCTGATGGTTACTGAAACAAATCGTTATGCAAATCAAAACCTGAATAAACCAAATTTGGAGCCGAAAGCCCGATTAAGACAATGGAAAGATACCACTCGCCAAGAGATGGAAATTTTCTTTGGTATAGTGCTTTGGATGGGGCTAGTAAAATATCAAATTTTACCAGCTTATTGGTCAAAAAATTAACTCTACTCTAACAAAATCTGCAAGAAAATGTCACGCAATCGATTCCAATTATTACTGTCTATGTGGCATTTCCACAATAATGAGGATATTGAGAACTCGAGCAGAATTATAAAGATTTCACCTCTTTTAGATCAGCTAAAAAATAGATTTCAAAAAATTGTTGCTCTCAACGAAAATATATGTATAGATGAAACTATAGTACCATTTAGAGGCTGTTTGTCCTTCCGTCAGTACATTAAGAACAAACGGCATAAGTTTGGAACAAAACTGTATAAGTTATGTACGGCGGAAGGGTACACATACAATCTCAGTGTGTACTGTGCAGGGTTGGAAAAAAAAACAGTTTTTTATTAAATTTATGAAACAAACAGTTCAAAATGTTTAAAACATGTGTTCATATGTTTTAAACATTTGTTTTTTTCATTCAATTTGAACAAATGTTTTAAACATTTTAAACTAGTTTTAAACAAGTTTATTGTTTTATCATGTGAGGGAAATTCAACCGACTTGCTGTTCGGACCTATCGTCTCCATACGGGTAAGACAAAACGTTCATTGAACAAAGAAATTCTTTGTCGGCATTTTTTTTATTAATGCCGCATAAGCTAAAACGCATAATTTGAACGTATGGTATATATTTTTTCAACCACGTCTATTTGAAAATATCTCCTGCTTCTCTGAAAATTGTTCTAATCTGAATGAATTCTCAAAAGCCTTTCAACAGAGCATAATAGCATAACACCCCTCCAATGCCTTAAATTGCATATATAGGACTTTTTTTATTCTTTATATGAAGATTGCAAAAATGATTAAAGGTGTTTGTACGAGTTTTTTTATACCAACCTGTATTTTTCAAGAGACAATGCCGCCGTTTAACGATTGTATGTTTGACGGTATGTGCGTTTGCTATAACTTACAATCCTAGATGACACAATTAGTCTGAAGCTCCTAAGTACAGACGGGCCGCTGAATTGATTTATTGATTGCATCCACACGTCCACTGCACCACACATTTTGGAACTACAGTCGTTTAAAAGCATTTCATGAAAAATGTCGTTTTCTGTATTCCACAAACATGAATTTAACAAATTTAAACAGAAATTGATTATTATTTAGCTTAATTTAGAATTTATTTTTAACTTTTATTTTTATTTTTTTTTTTTTTATGTTAACAATTAGGTATGTATATGTATAATAAATGAGTTTTTTCATAGTGATTAATGTTTTCCTCATTTTATACCCATAATCAATATTTTTCTCTAGCTGAACGAATTTAATGAATGTTTTACATGTTTTGTTTTTTTTTTGTTTTAAACACACTGTTAAAAACACTTTAATTTAAAACATGTTTTATTTAGATTGTGTTTTAAACGGTGTTTAAAACAGGTGTTTTAAAACAGTTTGCTTTAAACATGCCAACCCTGGTACTGTGACAAGGAACCCACATCAAATGAATCTGCACCGACACGTGTTGTCGAACGCTTGTTAGGTGATTTAGTGGGTAAGGGATACACACTGTACACAGACAATTATTATACAAGTGATTCCTTAGCACATAAATTACTTGCAAATAAGACACACTTGGTGGGAACGCTGCGTCAAAATCGTAAACTAAATCCTAAAAACGTTACCTCCTACAAATTCAATAAAGGTGAAATTATTGGAAGAGAAAGTAATACTGGAGTAGTTGTTTGCAAATGAAGGGACAAGCGAGGTGTCCTTACTCTAAGTACAAAACATAATGACTGCATGATTGATGTGCGAATTCGAGATAAAGTTGTCCAGAAACCGAAAGTAGAGGAAAGTCGCCTATTATGGGGTACCATTTTATTTTTTTAAATTTGTTCTTATATATATTTTTATTTATCTTTTATTTTATCAGCGATGGTTCTTTATTATGCAAGCAACATAATACTATATGTATAAAAAAAAACTTACATCATTGAAATTTTTGCGTAAAAAGATAATTTAAAAATCCTGTGTCTACCCCATATTAGACTATCAGGTAGCCTAATATGGGGTACCTGAAAAAGGTACCTTGTGCAAGTGCAAAACAATAAGGAAACACAAAACGCATTTGTAGTTTTTAAATTTTATTAATTGAAAAAAGCATACAGTTCAAAACAACAAAAAAAACTTCAAATCTTTCACAAAAGTCACAAATGTAGTTCGGCGTGCCATTTCCGGCACACTGGACATGGGCCCATTCCATACATTCTTGGCACTGAGCCCACTCTTCTCCACTTTGATCATTCTTGAACATCAGATGACAAAAAATACATTCTGCCTGAATATCATTCAAATCAGAGTCATCTGATTCCTGAAAATGTACATCGATATCCGAGTCAGACGATGACTCTTTTTCAAGTCTGTTTCTTGTTTTTTTTTTTATTATCTCTTATGTTAATATTTTTTCCTTTATTTGATGCCGATTTTTCTTCCATCAAAACTTTTCTTTTTGTCGTTTTAGGAACAACTGTTTTCTTTTTTAGACTCTCTTCCAGTTCGTTTTTATAAGGTGTACTAGTAACCACAATGCACTTGCCTCCCCTGGTTTTTTTCTGTTCATCAATCTTGCTGCTAATGTTTGGAATAGGCAATATATTACTGGGTAAAATAATTTTTTTAGTAGGAGTTTTGGGTGGACTAATGTGGAGCATTTCCTCAGAATTACACTTTGAAGTGCTTGGAATCATCAACAACTAATTTTGACCTAGTAGAGGGAGCACTATCCAAACTATTTGTTGTCAAGGGGCTTGGTATTGAATATTTAGGGACCCCTTTGATTAAACAATCATCAATATTGTCCTCAGTACTTTCATGTAGACTGTTATCAGCAAAATCGTAATCTCGGAAAATATTTCGGTTTACCTAGAACATTCCTGTCTTCTTAAACCCATTAATTGCTGTTTCCGCAGGGGCTGCTCTATTATATGCCATACCGAATAGCTCCGCAACTTAGTAAACTGTCACCACACGACCAGCATGCTGCTTAAGCCATTGAGATATTTCCTGGTCATAATATGTTTTGAAAGGTGACATAAAGGCAACATCTAGGGGCTGCATTTTATGCGTAGAATGAGGCGGTAAGCAAATTATTATAACATGATGGTCTCTTGCAACATTTACCACCTCCAAATTCTTAGTATGCGAATAATGCCCGTCTAAAATAAGGAGAACAGGATCGTCTGCGGTTGGCTTTGTGTATTCAATAAAATGTTTCAGCCATTGAACAAATATTTCCTGTTGAATCCAACCCGACTTATGACATGGGTGTATTGAACCTGGCGGGGCCCCATTCATTACTTCCATTTCCATGTTTTTTCTGGGGAATATTATCAATGGGGGTACATATTGTCCTACGGCATTAAAACAAAAAACCACAGTTATAGTAGATCCCCGTTCTGCAGATGTTATGGTTCCTATTTGTTTTTTTCCTTTTCGAGCTATCACTTTGATATGCTTATGTTGGACAATTGATATCCCAGACTCATCGCAATTATATATCCTTGATGGATTATGTCTAATTTTATCCATTTTTTTAATTTATTTATTTTACCTCTATTCAGCTGTACAGCTGGTATCGAGACAAGATAGAGAACAACATATACATATAACAATTATTTGGAACTATTCGAAATCTGAACACATTATACCTTACAAAATATTAAACAAATATACATATTTCTATAAAAAATAAAAAAATAAAATAAAAACATACAATAGAAAAATAACAAAATTTATATATATCTATACATCTTAAAACTTATTACACACATATATGAAAAAAAAAAAAAAAAAAATAAACACAAAATTAAATCTAGGAGCTATTGCTTATTCGAAATATTTTCAAAAAATGTTCACTCAATTTTTTCGTTTTACTTAGAAGTAATTCTTTGTATCTAAATGTTTTTTTAAGTTCTTGTTGTATATGTTATAATTTGTATTTTCCTTTATTTTGGTTGGAAGTTCATTAAATGTCACTAACGCCCTAACTAATGGATTGTTACATCCTTTGTTGGTGTTGTTCGCTGTTATGTGATAGTTTCTTGCTGTTCTTGTATTGTGGTTGTGCACTTCATTGTTAGTTGTAATTTCACTATTGCACTTGTATTTATTTAGTTTTATTTTGTATATCTGTCTGCACTGTAACAGTTCCAGTAGTTGTTGGAGTGATCTGTGTCCTGTTTCACTATACAGGAGAGCACTGCTAGTCCGGAAAGGTTTTTGATACAGCACTTTTATTGCTTTGTTTTGCATAATTTGCAATTTCTTGAACATAGTTTTGTTGCATATTCCCCAATTTTGTATCATATAAGTCAGTTTTGTTTCTATGAAAGAGTTGTATATTAATTTTCGATTTGTATTGTTTAAGTAACTTGCACATCTATATATTGCTCCTACCATGGAACTCATTTTTGTGATTACGTTGTTGATATGTTCATTCCAGTTTAATTTGTCGTCTATCAGTAGTCCTAGGTATTTAGTTGCATTTACCTGTGCAATTGGCGTGCCGTTTATTTCTAATAATACATTTCTTTTGAGTATTTTCTTATTTTTTTGTTTAAATAACATGTATACCGTTTTGTTTGCGTTGAGTATTAATTTGTTTTTTTGTAACCATTGTGAGTATATCATTAAATCCCTGTTTATTATATTTTCCAGTTCTTGAATGGTGTCTCCAGTATATACCAAAGCTGTATCATCTGCGTATATAAAGTAATGTCCATTTAGTTCAGCTTGTCTTATTGATAGTACAAATAGTGAGTATAGTAGGGGACCAAGTACTGATCCCTGCGGTACTCCATGCTTATTCTTTAATTTTTCACTGTATGTATCCCCTATCTTAACATACTGTGTCCTATTCAGGATGTATGATTCCAGTAAGGAGCTTGCATTCCCTCTAATTCCCATGTTTATCAATTTCTTTAGTAATAGTTTGTGATTCACTACATCGAAAGCTTTGCTTAGGTCTACAAACACTGCTATTACTATTTTTCTCTTGTCAAGTTCATTGTGTACGTGATATAACAGGTCTGTTGTAGCACTACATGTGTTAGATAGTTTTTGGTATCCATATTGATATTTGTCAAACCCTATAGATTTATTTATAAAGCTGACTATTCTGTCCCTAATTAGAGTTTCTACTATCTTTGCGAAACTGGTTATCACTGTTATTGGTCTATAGTTTTCAATTTTAGTCCTGTCTCCTGATTTGTGTATGGGGGTGATGCGTCCTATTTTCAGTTCCTCTGGAAATACTCCACTCAGTAAGATCTTATTTATGAGGGTTACAAGAATTGGTAGTATCTGATGTTTGAGTAATAGTATATCTTTCACTGTTATTGTGTCGTATCCTGGAGCTGCATTTTTATTTATTTTTATCACGATTTCTTCGATTTCATTTGTGTTTGTTGGTACAAGATATATTGTGCTGTTGTTGTATTCCTCCTTGAATGGGTTTATGTTATAATTATTCCCTGCAGTTGCAATTATAGATTCTACTATGTTTGTGTAGTATTTATTATATTCATTGCCTATTTGTTTTAATTCTGTGATATTTTTTGTTCCAACTCTCACCAGTTGTATGTCACTCGTTTCTTTGTTTCCTTTCTTTGTGCCTATTTGGGAATTAATTATTTTCCACTGTTTCTTAGTATTTGTTCCTGCTTTTTCACATTCTCTGGTAAAGAAAAGTGTTTTTTGTCTTCTGATTTCGCTATTTACCTGATTTTTATATGTCTTATAATCACTTTCGTCCTTCTCAGTTGATATTTTCTTTTTTCTTTTATCTATTAATACCCTATAATTTTTATTTTTTTCCTTTATCAGATTTAGGACGTTTTTGGTTATCCAGTTGTTTCCTGTTTTATGCTTTATTGTAATATATTGTGTTGATTCTTCTTTACTTTTGCTAATTATGTTTGAAAGACTTTCAAACGTATTTATGGATTCCTTTTCAGCATATTGTATAAATTTTTTTTTAACCATTTCATAATTGATTTTTTTCATTTGCCTTTTAATTTTTTTTTTATAACCCATTACTGTGCTAGTGTATATTTTAGTTTTTAGAGGTCTATGATCTGAAATTTCGTAGCTGTCTACTGTCACATCGCATTTGACTTTATTTGAGATGATATGATCTATCAATGTTATTGTATTTTTTCCAATTCTTGTTGCATGTAGTGTATTTTTAGTATTCTTTATCTCGTACCCATTTACTTTTATCGTATTTAGGTAGTCTTTTGTATGTTGATTGTCTTTGTCGAGTATATTTACATTCATGTCTCCCAGTATTACTGTTTTTTTTCTTTGTTTAGTTAGTATTTCTTGCATAATATCTATAAATTCACTAAAAGGATAGCTTGGTGGTCTATAGAGAACACATATATCTATATTACTATTCAATAGTGTTAATGATATTATATTGCATTTTGACTCTATGGTTTCATTTATCTTATATGTTATATCATTTTTTATGTACCTATACTGATACTCCTCCACCCCTACTGTCACGACATGAATGACTTGCATTGAATTCTGGTATGTTGTATAAGTTTAGTTCACTCTTATTGAGCCATGTTTCTGTTAGCACAATTATGTCACATGGATTTAGTTTTACGTAGCATAATAGTTCATCTTTTTTGTTTCTTATACTTTGTATGTTTATGTAATTTATATACAGCACCCTTTCTTCAGTTTTTAATTTAAGTTTTTTAATTGATTGACGTCCTCGATTAAATGTATTTTACTATCTTCATCTTTTCTTAGATATATATTACCATCTTTTACCCATACAAAGTAAATTCCATTTCTTTTTTAAATTCCCGTGCATGTTTATATATTTCTTGTTTTAATTTCGTTAGATCGTGGTTTATGTATATAACTGATTCTTTTGTTAAGCTATTTATGTTTAAATTTTTTGTAGAAATTTTTTTCTTTCTTACTTCCTCATAAAAAGTATTTTTAATTTCCTGATTTTCAAAACATACTTTAATTGGTGGTGATGTTGATTTACCTAACCTATATGCTTTTATTTTTCCCACTTCCACATTAACTATTTGTCCAATTTTATTCACAATGTCTTCTGGCTTATCATTTTCTTCCATTATCGGTATTCCCGTTATAATTACATTATTTTTTAGTTCATTTTGCTCTCTTTTGTTGATCTCCTGTTTCAGGTTGTTTCGTAGATCGCTAATTTCACATCTAAGATCTTTGTTTATTTCCACTTGTTCTTCATATTTCTTTAAAAGTTCCGTATATCGATTGTCCATTTCTATAAGTTTATTCATCACATCATTTATTGTACAATTTATATTTGAGGTTACTTTTGTTTCAGAGCACATTTCACATTTGTATTTCTCTCCATTTGTGTTTTTTGTGATACCATTTACCACACACCACACAGTTTATTGAATAACTATTGTTGCACGTCTTTTTACACACACCACACGCTTCGGCCATCTTGTTTTTTTTTTTTTTTTTTTTTGTGGTTCATATAAGTCAAAAAACTTAGATACGTTGTTAGGAATAAATTATTTTATTCTGGCATATGAAATTCCTTGTGGGGTCCTCAGGGAGAGCTCTGGATGGCGCCGCAGAAAACCTTTAAACCATTTGGAACCTGCGCACTCTTTTACGGTGTTAAAAGGATTTTTTATTTTATTTTCTTTGCACAAGGAAAATGCCATTTTGCAAACATCTCTCTTGGTTATTCCAAAATATTTTTGTTCCATTTGCAGGCAGTATGTGGAAAGTTGATTTTCCATTCCTGGCGAAAACACAGGCTTCTTACCCAGCTTGGTGTGGACTACAACTTCAGGAGACCCGTCCATCTTAACAAACTTCTCCAACGTTGTTTGTGGTACTCCGTGTGTTTTAGCACTTTTTTGTAGCCCATTGTTTTACTCCTGCAGGCTTTTACTTCTGCAATCATATTTTCGGGATTCCAGTTTTCTCTCTTGCGCTGGTTTGCCATCTAGTATAAAACATACGCATATTAATGCTTAACTGTTTATAATGGAGTCCTAATATAGGGTACCCCATTTTAGGAATACCTCGGATACCCCATAATAGGACACACTCAGCAAATAGTAAACAACGTAATATTTTTGTTTAAACGAAAACAGATATAAAAACCTATATGCACAAAATATATATCAACATTACTACTATTAGCTTATAGATAACAAAAATCCAAGACTCACCTTATTCTAAAACAAAAACTGGTTTCAATCAACACCGTCTAAAACTTATGTTTCTATTGAAACCTACAAACGAAAATGGCAAAACAGCTGATTCGTAGATGGCTTTAATATTAAGTAGGAATCAATATAAGACTGGTAGGTATGTGTACTTTGGCTATTAAAACATAAATGTCGCTACGTTGGTTTCAACGATACATGTCTACCCCATATTAGGAACATACCACATAATAGGCGACTTTCCTCTAATTTCTGATTATAACAACTCGAAAGCATTTATAGATCTTTCTGACCAGATGAAAGCTTACAATACTTCTTTGAGACGCGGCGTCAAATGGTATAGGAAACTTGGCATAGAGGTAATTTTTGGGTCAACAATTGTGAATGCCCACATTGTATTCACAATGGTTACCAAGAATAAAATAAATATCACTACTTTCAAAGAAAAAATATGTGAAGGACTTTTGCTAAATACAGCAAACAATGAAATCCCAAATCCACCACAAAATATTTTTTCTCAAGAACATGTCTTGGAAGAAACTGACAAACGCAGACGATGTAACATATGCTATAAAAGAATAACAAAAGAACTGGGAAGAAAAGAAGCTCAGCGGAAGACCACAAATACGAGACTGAAATGTTCGCAATGTGATAAATTTTACTGCATGATATGTTTTTCTCACTCACAAATTTTAAAATAATTTGGCATATATTAGTTACTTTGTTCTTTTCTTTTTAGAAAAGTGTTTATATGCTGGATTTTTTTTTACCGATAATATTAAAACTACTTAAACTTCACATGCTATTTTGTTCCCCCCCCCCCCCCCGGATCCCAGTAAAGCAATTCATATGCCAAGACCAATTCCGAACGCTCAGGCCATACATACCACAGTAGTATATAAACTGTGAAGCATAGATTGCTGCACGCAGCCCGAGAGCAAAATTTCACCGTGAAGCAAATGTTGACTCATGCGGCCCGGTTGTTACCACTGACTGTGAGTCGAATGTGGCGTCACATGGCACTCAACGTGCTAATTATTCACGAATTGGCCCCCATGGTTTACGCGCTATTACCCAGCAAATGAAGGCAGCGTTGCAATATCTGAATTAAATTCTAATCGGCCCACCACATTTTATTGGATAATTATAATAGTCGATTATTTAAAAAAAAATATTCGGATTATCTTTTTTAAATCCTGAAGATGTTAGTGAAACTTTGGCATTTGAATTTAGTAAAATTCAACCCAATTCCGACCGTATATGAAACTTTCTGGATTATCTGGTTGATAATTATGTATCAGAGGATAGCAGTTTTCCATATATGGGCAGAAAAAAGCGCAAGCAACAATAACACTACAAATGGGTGTGAATCGTTTCTAGCGTTGCCAGACGTCCCGTATTTCCCGGGACGTCCCGTATTTTAGGCATAGTTTAAAATGTCCCGGCGGGACTGTCCCGTATTTGAATCGTTCTTCGTTTTTCACTATGAAATCGATCCAAGTTTCCAAGTATTTACACACGCAACGTTCGTAAGAATCGTACTGTTTATTATTATTAAGGTGGGTCCAAACTAGAGAGCACATGCGACGAGTCAAAGCGAGAACGCACGCATATTCTAGTGTGGACCGTTGATTCGCAACTTCTCATCGCATACATGGCTACTCGCGAGAGGCTGTGAACGCGAATGAAGCGAGCCGAAATTTGTCGGTTTTTGACCACCGCTCAAAGAGAATTATGCGTCGCACGTTCACGCATACGTTCTCAGTGTGGACGATACTTGGGCACTAGTATCTATTTACATTGTACAGAGGTGAGACGTTGTTATTTATGTGTCTGAATCACAAGAAACACAAGAATGGTCAAATGAGCAATGTTTGCAGTTAATAGATTGTTATGAGGATTACCGTTTATTATGGGATCCTAAACATCCGTTTTATTATTCAAAAACAAAAAAATCCGAGGCGTGGGACGCTATTGCAGAGAAAATGTCAATGAACGTTAAAACGGTGCGACAAAAAATGTTAAGTTTGCTGGGATCTTTTCGGTCACAAAAAAGCAAAGGAAAAAAGTCCATTGGAACAGGAAAGGGTAAGTGAAAATTACTGATTTATTCTTTATTAGTAGTAAGTATTTTTATTTATTGTAGTCGATATAATTGCATGTAACCTTAAATTAAGAAAATTGTTGTTTGTTGTAGGAACGAAAGATGTTTATGTCTCAAAATGGTTCGCGTTTGAAAGAATGCACTTCTTGATGGACCGAGATGAGCTGAGGAAGACAGTTCATACAGAAAGTGTAAGTAGTTTGTTTTTAAGCATATGTATCTTGCCACGTTACGCGTCCATTTGTTATAAAGTAATTGGCAAATTCGTCCCTAATGTTTTTTGCACTTTCTGCCGCTCTTCGAGGAATAGCTACAAGTGGTGTAATACTTCCACCTGCAACAGTTCTCCAGCTTCCTGGAACAAATTCGCCACTTGATTAACTGTCAAACGTTCCGGGTGGATTGTATAGGTTCCTTGATGCGGCAGAGGTCCTTAGAAAATTGTGAAGATAGGCCATAGTTAAAACAACTATTTGTGTTTTTTCTGGTTCTAACAAAATTTGTTTTCGTAAAACGCGAAAGACTGCAGAGGTAATACCAAAGACATTTTCAACTACCCGACGTGCGCGACTCTGTAAGTGTAAATTCTATCCATCGTCCCTTTTTTATGCGTTCCCGAATATGGTTTCATAATACTGTTTGTAAGTGGAAATGCTTCATCGCCTAAAATAACGTATGATATCAAGGTATTTCTTCCCGGTAATGTTACAGGCTCTAGTAATGACAACCTTTTCGTTTCAATCATTTTATGAAGTTCAGTATGTTTGAAAACCCCGCCATCGGATATTCTTCTCTGGCAGCCCACATCAACGAACAAAAAATTGTACTCTGCGTCTACTAGTGCGAATAGTACAATGCTTAAAAATGACTTGTAGTTATAGTAATCACTCCCACTATTGACAGGACATTGCAACATAATATGTTTTCCATCCATTGCAGCAATGCAGTGTGGAAAATTCCATTGATTATCGAATCGCTCAGAAACGGTTTTCCATTGCTCCACAGTTGAGGGCATCTGAAAAGAAACGAGTGCCACTTAATATAATTGATTATTAGTTTTAAATTGTTTTTATTAATCATTGGTATTAAAAAATTTTGCTTTATTTACAGGAACTATTGGATGTAGGTGACACAGACGATGTATCACTTGAATCAGAAGCAAGTAAGGAATTTCATTCATTGTCAAAAGATTCTCAATTTGAATTGACAGCAGAAAATAATGAGAACTCTAATCTACCGACTCTATCAGAAACCACCACTGCAAGTTCAGCAAACCCTCCGGAACCTAAAAAGGCTAAAAAATGTAGAGCCCAAGAGGATCCAAGAATCGGAGAGGCTTTTAAAATATTAAAGGATACTCATTTACGCTACACTGCATCACAAAGTAAACCTATAAAGGCACCTGATCACTGCACTATTTATTGTCAATATGTGACAAGAAAATTACAAACTTATTCACAAAGAACTCGAGCTACGGTGGAACATGCTATGAATAATATACTGTTTGAGGCAGATATGGGAAATTATGACAGAGACATTTACATTTCTACACCTTCTTCACATTCTTTGGTTCCTAGTCCAGCCCCATCTAACTACACTTCTTTATCTTCAGTACCTACTCAATATTCTTTCGAAATAATAACTAAAAATAATGATGTAACCCCTACAACAACTGCAAACCCAGATGTTCATACTCGTACTTCTCTTAGTTGTCTTCCCAGCCTACAGAATACCACGACATATACTCTTTCCACAAATACCTCCCAAGAAGAAATTCAGTCGTCATATGAAATATTATAAGTAACTACTGTTCATACTACTGTTTTGTTACATTTAAGACTGCATTTAAGACTGTTTACATATCTTTTTCAGTTTTTTTTTAACTAATAAAAACGTTTTCATTTGCATTACAATTTTACTTACCTTTATATAGCTCCTTAAGACTTCTATTAGAGCACAGCACACTTCTATGACTATGGTGGATATTGATTGCTTAGACACTTTAAAAAGGTATTGCAAGCTGGTATATGAATCCCCCGTAGCCAGGAAACGTAAAGTTATAGCCAATCGCTCTTTAACCGATATAGCTTCTCGCAGTTTAGTTGTTTTCTTCGCTATTTGAGGCCCAATCGCGTTGAAAAAAACTCAAAGTCTGCTGATGACATACGTACGAAATTTTTAAACTGACCTGTATCTTCCAGCACTAAATCAGATAATAAATCGGATCCACCATAACGTTTCCTGCTTCTGTATTGTTCTGTTACCCACCATCGCCTTTCCCTCTTTTTCTTATTTTTTCTGATCAGTAATTTGTTTATAACAAAAAAGGCAGCTTGCGCTATAATAACTACTTCATCTGAAGACATCTTTAGTACGAATAAATGGAGCGCAGTGAGAAACATCGCATGCGTTCGAGGAAAAGTTTCACCACAATCACTGAAGGGCGAGAACGCATGCATATGCGTACGTCCTCGCTTTGACTCGTCGCATGTGCGCTCTAGTTTGGACCCACCTTTACATTGTCTGACTCGGCTGGGCTCGAGCGACTGTGTAATGTGAAGTAACTTGCACTCACTTGCACTTGCGGTCCTTATCGAGCCAATGACAGCTAGCTCATAATAATAATAAAGGCGACTATTTACGTTCGTTATTTTATTAAGATTTTACGAAATGAGTGATTTGAGTGATACTGATTGTGATGAAAGGGCCAGTAGTAGTGTAATACCTCCCAAGAAAGCTAAAAGGCTAACTAAGTATAACCCAAACTGGGAAAATGACTATTGCTGGTTAAAACAAGTAAAAGAAAATCCGACCAGGCGTCCTGTTGCTTTTGCTGTAAAGATTTCTCTTATGCTCATGGTGGTCTCAATGATGTAAAACAGCATGCATCTACTAAATCGCACATGACTATTGTTAGCAATAGAGCATCAAGTACTTTAACAAAATATTTTTCAAAACCTGAGACGTCGGCCTCGGACACAGAAGAACAAATTGCTGCTGGAGAACTCGCATCTGTTTATCATATGGTAAGGCATTCTCTAAGCTACAATAGTATGGATTGTTCACAGAAATTGTTACCGTATATCTGTAGTGATTCAAAAATCGCTCAGAAATTTAGCTGCGGCAGGACATTAACCCTTCAAGTACTGGAGTTACCATATGGTAACACTTTTAAGTTAGATTTCTAGATTCTCTCAAATATAAGTTTACACGAACTAACGCTAGATAGCATCTCAAAGGCATTGTTTAGGTACAAAACTAAGCACGTGTTTATGTTTTGCGGCCGAGAACTCTGTTGGTCTTTTAAAATACGGTGAAGAACTTGTGCTGTTATCGGTTTGGCAGAAAAATGGATATCCGCTTTACGTAAGTTGCAATACACTGTTTATTTTAATTTATTTAGTCAAACTAGTAGTATAGGAGGATATGCAATAGATGAATTAACAACTTTATCTGCAAACATTTGCAGTTGAATGTCTGTGTTTTAGTCAATGCATTCGTTTTCTTCCACGTTACCATATGGTAACGCTAGGGTTTTCGCCTGATGACATAAACTTTCTTCTTAGAGGGGGATTAACTCTTGAGGAAGCCTTAGAAATGGCTTATTCAGAGGAAAATGATGTAACGGACATATTCATTACACCACCTGAACCTCATGTACTTACTGATGAGGATTCGGGGGATGAATGTGAGCTAGTACCTGATCGCTTTACGGGAAACCAATTACGATCGGAAGCCGAAATAGTTGTTGGGAATGGTGCTATTATTGGTACTAATATAGACAATTTATTGGATGACCACATACATCCGCGGAGCGAAAAGGATAACAATTCTGATACAACAGATGAACCTGCAATGTTATACGAAAGTTGCAGCATACGTGATATTGAGTGGATTAGTGGAGACATAATGAAATCTGAAAGAGACTTTCCCAAAGCTGATTATGCCAAGTATAAGGACTTGTCGGCGACTCAATTGTTTGAGCTGTTTTTTGATAATTCAATTACTTCTTCGCTATTGGAAGAGATTTCGAGATATGCCCTCTTTTTAAATTGTACTGACCCGAAAGTGACTTTGGCCGAACTAAAATGTTTTATTGGAATTTTGGTGGTAAGTGGGTACAATGAACTGCCTGGAAAAAAGTACTACTGGGTGTCGGACAACGATATGAACAATTCAGCCATTAGCAATGCTATGAGGCGTGATAAATTTTTTCAAATAATGCGCTTTCTGCACTGCGCGGATAATACGAAACTAAATGCTTCAGATAAATTGTGGAAACTAAGGCCCATAATTGAAAAGATGCGGCAGAATTGTTCAAAAAATTTTGTACCCGAACAGCATCTTGCTTATGATGAATCCATGATCAAATATTATGGTCATCACGGTTGCAAGCAATTTATTCGAGGTAAACCTGTGAGGTTTGGATACAAAGTTTGGAGCTTGAACACAAAAGAAGGGTACTTAGTTAATTTTGAAGTGTATCAAGGTAGAAGATTTATTGGCGATGAAAAAAATGAGAAGAATTTTGGCAAGGCGGCAGCTCCATTGATTTCCATGATTGAAAACCTACCTAATAGAAATCTACCCTATAAATTTTATTTAGATAATCTGTTCTGTGGCATACAGCTTTTCAACTTTTTGCGTTTAAATGGATACTCTGGTACGGGCACAATCAGGGATAATCGTATTCCCAAAGAATGCCCGCTAAAATCCAAGACAGAACTCAAAAAAGCACATAGAGGTACATTTGACTATTGCATTGCTAAAGATATTGGCGTTATTTTTGTGAGGTGGGTAGACAACAGCGTTGTTACTGCTGTCTCAACATCATACGGTGTTCAGCCAATATCTAATGTGACACGTTATTCCCAAAGTGAGAAAAAAATTATACAGGTACCGCATCTAATAGGTCAGTATAACAATTTTATGGGAGGAACAGACCAAATGGACGAGAATTTGGGCAGGTACAGAATTTCTATTCGTGGTAAGAAATGGTGGTGGTGCATCTTCACCTGGCTAATTGATGTTGCTATAAACAATGCATGGATATTGAGAAGAAAATCTGCGGGAGTGCATTCAGATCAGCTCTCATTTCGCAGAGAAATTGCCCAAACCTATTTACAAAAATATGGAGTGTTACCGAAAGTTGGTGGACGTCCCCCCGCCGCGAGAAATAGTGTTTCATTCAACAGGGTAGGGGATGAAATAAGGTACGACGGCATAAGTCACTTGTTAGTTTATACACCTGAAAAAAAAAAGGCGTCGCTGTGCAGGTGAAGGTTGCTCTTCCAGCGTAAGGACCATGTGCTACAAATGTAACGTCGGCATGTGTATTGACTGTAATTTGATATTCCACACACGTTAATTTTTTTTTTGTTGCAGTTTTGGTAAATAAAGTCATTTTTCCACATTTATAGTTGTATTTATTTATCTTCGGTGAAAATCCTAGCGTTACCATACGGTAACGGTCAATATCTGCCTTCCAAAATTATTTCTTTTTAAAATACAACACTTATTCAGTAGTCTGGTTCATCAGATGTAAAAATTAGGTCACCTTATACGAAATTCAAAAAAATTTTAAACTTCGGACTTGAAGGGTTAAACATGTTACCACGAGACTTTTATCTCTTGGTCCTGCTGTTGAAAGAATCATTAAAATATGGCCTGCCCTAAAATCTCATTTCCTGGAATTTCGTAATGAATGTCCGCGTTTAATAGAGAAAATAATCACAAATGAAGAAGAAGAAAAAAAGACTTTGGCATATTTGTCTTTTGTCCATAACTTTATGTTTTCAGTAGGAGTAACAATGAAGAATATTGAATCAGATACTCTGTCAGTTGTTGAGATGCACACTGAAATTAATGGGATTCGCGAGAGGATCGAGCAAAGAATAAAAGACAAATTTTTTGGCAGTCAAGCGAGAGACATAATGCGTAGATTAATTGCTGACGCAAACGAATCACTAAAACCGATTTTCTACAGTTCTACAATAACTTCATAGGCTATCTGTTATCACGATATGATTTTTCAGAAAATAACTTTCTCTCCAAGATACTCTTTTTAAACTTAAAATCTGAAATAAACTACAACAATTTTCAAGAAGCTGCGGAACATTTTAAAATAGAAGAAATAAATATGGATTGCTTGTATGAAGAATTGCAAATAATCAAAAAAAGCCTGGATATTGTTAGCAAAACTTCTGATGGCAAGAGTATGGGTGCGATTGAGAAGTGGAAGAAAGTCATCGAAAGGTTTTCGAATACCGAAATCCCTAACATTTTCCGAATTTTATCCTTCGTTTTTAGTATTCCTAGCTCAAACTGTTTCGTGGAAAGGGTTTCTTCACAGATGGTACTTAAGTGGACTGATGTAAGAAATAAATGTACCCCTACTTTAATAAAAAGCGAGTTGATGACCGTTTTTAATTACGACTAATTGTATGAATTTTTACAAATATGTTAAAACGAGTAAAAATATGGTAAAATTGACTCGATTCTCGGAAAAATATCAAAAAAATAAAATAAAAAATAACACTAAATAATTTTTTTTATTTGTCCCGGGTAAAAAACTGAAATCCCGTATTTTTTAATCCATTTAACCATTTGTCCCTTATAGGCTGAAAAAAATCTTGCAACCCTAATCGTTTCACAGTAAATTTAGTGGGTCGTTTTATTAAGCCCACCCTAACATTTATATTTATTATATTACAGAAGGTCAATTATCCGATAAGACCAGTAGTTTGATTTATACAAGTACGAAGTAGTAATATTTCATATTCGTGGGGCGCTACCAATTCTAGATTGTTCAAAGTGCGATGAAGTTGGCGCTAAATTTAACTCCCTCTTGTATCATACAGAGGTTCGCTGGCTGTCAAGGGGAAAAGCGTTAAACAGAGTTTTTGAGCTTCGCGAAGAACTAAGATTATTTTTGGAAAATTAAAGATCAAAAAAAGAAACTTAGTTTTACTTAAAAATTAAAGATAAAATATTCGTCCAAATGTTGGCGTATCTTGCTGATTTGTGAAAAACTGGAAAACGATAAAGCTGACAAGATTACATTTCAAGATTCCCTGGTACAGCATTTGTCATCAGTAATAAGCTCACTGCAACGATTTTTCCCGGACATGGATAACCGTCAGTCCAACTTTTGATGGGTATTGAGACCATTTTGGACTGATGATAATATTTTTAAGGATGAAGATGTGTCAGCTAAAGTAGAATTTCTTGGACTACGTGAGGATTACACTTTAAAAGTCGAATTCCAAAATTACGACCTATGTACATTTTGGAAAAAAGTAGGTGCTGAATATCCTATCATAGCAGACAGAGCTTTAAAAATGTTAGTATCGTTATAAATAAATACAAATAATTTGGCTGGAAGCTGATAATTTTCAATAATGTACTTTAAATTATAATATAATAAAAATAAACATGTTTGCTACTACTTACAGATGTGAGAATGGTTTCTCAACTTGGTGTCACTAAAAACGAAGGCCAGAATTCGTCTCAATGTGGAACACGATTTGAGATGCGCTTTAAGTGAGATAATACCTAACATTACCAAACTTGTAAATGCGAAGCACTATCAACCTTCGCACTAAAATTTATAAATATATTTTATGTTTTCTAAGTTTTAGAAATTATCTAGCTTAAACCTAGCTTATGACTGTAATTTAAAGTAAAAGTATCGACATTTTTCATGTGCAATTGTTTTTATGTTTAATAAAGCCTACGTATTTGTATTAACACGTATTGTTTGACTTCAACGTTGGGAGGAGGGGTAAAATCAGTGACCCTAGTTAGGTCATAAGGGTAACAGACCTAAAAAGGTTAAGAACCACTGATCTAGACGAAGACGATGAAATTATTTATGATGATCAGTCTGATGAGGGTAAATTAGATCATGAGGAGCAATTAATCCATGAGAGTGAATCTGAACAGGACATTTCAGACCCTGAAGAGGATGATGCAAGTAGCTGTACTTCGTTGTCATTCATAGGTAGATAAATGTGCAATAATATATTTTTGACAGTGATTGATTGTATTTGATATATGTATAGGTAAAAATGGAACTAGCTATTGGAAAAAACATTGTCCAATCACAAAACTGTGAGAACAAGACGAGAAAATATTATTATGCGTCTGCCCGGTCCAACATCTGCACCAAAATCATTTAAAAATCCTACAGATATATGGAACTTCTTCATCAATGATGAAAATTTTACGATTATTGTGGAGTGCACCAATATATATATATATGTTACAGACCATACATTAAAACAGACCGTATGTATATGATCTAGGTCGTATCTATACGGCCTAGATGGCACAGACCGTATATAAATAGTATGGTATTTCATATACGGACTAGACCTTTAACATACGGACTATTGCGGTTTAGACCATATGTTCAATCGTTGTGTCTCGTGTAATGTTTACCTACATTTTTCGCACGTTTTGTCTTGTCTATGTCAAGTATTTTCAAACAAAATTAAAAGTACAGTTGTGACTTCGCCTTTATTGTTAAATGCGACAGATGTCAGAGATAGAATTACAGAAACAAAGGTAAATTTATGTAGGAACTAGCAACATAACCTCAAATAAAAAACTTTAGGTTTTACGAAGAACTGTATGAGCGTAGGAAAGACATCGCCGACAACAACCGCGGCTTAACGAGGGAAAAGTACTATGCTCTTATTCAAGAAGTAAAAAGTGCTAAGGTTGTTGAAAGAAAAAATCCAAGAATGCATTGGCTCCTGAAACACTATGATGTATTATCTGTTCAGGGTTTGGAAAAACTGATAGTGCCTCTTAATAATGAATCGGTTGATGTTATATATTACGTCCATGACGATGAATTATTTATTATTCTTCAAGAGGTACATACATCTACAGGTATGTGAAGTAGTTTTGAGGAAATACACAATACTGATGTCACTTTTATTTACTTGTAGGTCATGGAGGTAGAGATCGCATGATGAACATAACGAGAGAAAAATACAAGAATATTGTACGTACTGAAATTTTATTGTTTATTAACGTATGTGCACCATGTCAAATGAAGCAGAAGAGGGAAAAGAAGGGAATTGTATCAAAACTGATGATTTTCAACGATGTCAATTCACACTGTCAAGTCGATTTGATAGATTATCAATCTCATGCTGCTGGTAAATACAGATTTGTCCTTGTATATCAGGATCACTTGACGAAATTTGTTATTTTGCGACCACTTGAAACTAAGCGTGCAGAAGAAGTCGCTTACCACCTTGTGGATATTTTTACGATTTTTGGAGCCCCTGTGGTTTTACAATCTGACAATGGCCGCGAATTTTGCAATAGGGATATCGAAGAATTAAAAAGTTTGTGGCCCGAATTAAAGCTGGTGCACGGAAAACCACGCCACAGTCAGCTTCAGGGCAGCGTCGAACGCGCCAACCAAGATGTGGAGAACATGCTAACTACCTGAATGCTGCAAAACGAAACTCAGCATTGGAGTAAAGGTCTAAGGTTTATACAATTTATGAAGAATAGTTCTTTGCATTCTGGAATAAAAAGGTCTCCATATAAAGCCATGTTTGGGGGAAAACCAAAAATTGGATTGTAAACTTCAAATATTCCATTAGAAGCCATGGATAGCGTTACAACTGAAGAAGATTTGGAAAATGTGGTTATGTCTGTTCATACTGACTCACAAACCGAGCAATTGGAATCGCAACAACCAGCGATGGAGAGTGTTACAACTGAAGAAGATTTAGAAAAGCTAGTTGCATTAATTGGTACTGACATTATACAAACCGAGCAATCGCAATCGCAGCAATCAGCAACAAGTGAAAGTGTACCACCAGAAATCTCATACGCAATATGTAGTATTTGTTTTAATCCCACAAATAATGAAGCTTCAGATTTTGAAAACACATCTTCGCAAAATATTTGCAATTATTGCAGTAGAAAGATAAACATAGCAAATGCCAGAAAAGGTGCCTGTGATGGATTAGAGGCACAGGCAAAACGAATGAAAATATTTTCAGGTAACACACATCCAAAACCGAAGATTGGATCAACTGTAAGGATTCCTGGTTCAGACGTCGATCGTGGCAGGGGAGATGCTCGGTCAGTTTAAGCAGTAGTGCTAGAAGCTATTTAAGATGGCTTTTACCGGTTAGGTACGAAACAAGGAGTAATTTCAAAATACTATAGTCGTTCAGAATTTAGTAGTTAACATCTTGACAAGTGAAGAAGTCTCCAAAGATAAGGAAGTTCCTCTTAGATCCGTGGCTACACCTCAATCTACTGGCCATGGACAAGGTTTTAAAAAATGTTATTGTAAGACTAAATGTCAATCGAACAAATGTGCTTGTCGAAAAAATTATGTATTACGTAACTCTAAATGCCATAAAAGCTTAACTTGTACAAATAAATAAAAACAAATATTTTGCCTTTGCTTCAACATCACAGTCATTATATGGCCTAGTTGCCAATGAGCTGTATATAAATGGACTAGTCCACTTGTTGAAGGACAAGCTCCTTACACATATGGACTAATATTTTCAGTCTATTTACATAGGGACTAGTTCTTTTGTATACGGCCTGTCTTACATATATGGTCTGTAACATATATATATAGAATCAGTGGCAGCTAATTACACTCGCAATAGAGATGTCAATCCAACCAACTCCATTGAAATTCGTGCTTTGTTGGGACTTCTTTATTTAGCTGGTGTGAGCCATACAAATCGTTTAACTTGTGAGGATCTCTGAAAGACAAATGGATATGGAATAAAGATATTTCACCTTACAATGTCTCTCCAAAGGTTTCGGTTTCTTCTGTGCTGCATCAGATTTGATGATAAAGGAACGCGTCTAGAGCAAACCAAGACTGATAAACTTGCAGCTATTCGCACAGTTTTAGATGTATTCATCACAAAATATCAGACAGGCTACCATCTTTCAGAATTTGTGACTATAGACAAAATGCTTGCTAGGTTAAGAGGAAAGTGTAACTTCAGGCAGTATATACCTTCGAAGCCCAACAAGTATGGTCTGAAAATATTAGCTCTCTGTGATGCTAACATGTTTTATAGTGCCAAGCTAGAGGTGTATGTCGGAACACAACCGGATGGACCATACCAACTATCCAATAGTCCTAAAGATGTTATTATTAGGCTATGTCAATGTAACAATGGACAATTGGTTTACCTCAATTCCTCTTGTCACACTTTTTCTCCGTGAACATAAACTAACGGTTATCGAAACTGTAAGGAAAAATAAACGGGAGCTGCCATTGGAGTTTTCGAAATCCGCCAAACGACCAGAACCCTCCAGTATGTTTGGATTTACCAAAGACCTTACTCTCGTCTCCTATATTCCCAAAAAAGGAAAAAATGTAATTTTGTTGTCAAGCTTTCATCACCATGATGACATTGATCCTACAATAGGGGATTTACAAAAGCTAATAATCGTAAAACAATATAATAAAGCTAAAGGAGGGGTAGACGTAGTTGATAAACTAAGTGCTAGCTACAACTGCACCACAAATACAAGAAGATGGCCGATGGTCATTTTCTATACAAGTTTAAATATTGCTGGGATCAATTCTCAAGTGATTTATTCAGCAAACAATCTGGAAACGAGAGAAATGGCCAACGGATTAATTCTACCGCATTTACAAGTGGCCTGCTGCTATGACGAATATTCCTCGAAGCCTCAAATTTAGACTGCAAGAGTTTTGCGGATCCGAATCTCAAACTGTTCAGGGAAATGTTATCACAGGTAGATGTGCCTATTGTAACTGAAAAAAGAACAGGAAAACCAGATTTGTTTGTTTTAAGTGCAATACCCACATGTGCTTGGTGCATATAATAGACATTCGCCAATCGTGTCGGAAAAATTCTTTCCAAAACGAATAGGGATTTATTTTACCTGTAAAGTATTCAGTACTTACCAGGGAATAATTATTTAGTGTTGTTACAGTTTTGGATTTTTTTATTTTTAATTTAATTGTTAAGGAGTTTAACACAATGAAATATAGATTATTATTTCTTAACTGTTTATATCTTTTAAAAATTTTTTTTTGTTAGAATCTTCATTATATGTGCTTTATAAACGAATTATACTATATCCTAACAATAAATTACATAAACATTTGCTATTAGTTTTGTACTACGGCTACTGGTCTGAGAGACCGGGGCGACTAGATACATATGTAAGAAAAATACGCGCGACTATTGGAAGGTTAAGCAGTGTATATTTTCTTCGGAACCAAAAAACTGCTACTTATTTTGTTATTTTAATCTATATCATTTTTCTATTTGTTAATTACTGAAAATTTTGTTATATTCTTTTCTCTACCTATCTTTAAGTTTATATGCATACAAAAAAAATGGGCTTATGCTCGTGTACACTTTAATAAAAATAATAATAATAGTTATAATGATAATTTTACAATTTTTACATTTAGAAAAGAAAAGTAGGAAATCAAATTTGTTAGAGTACATGGAAATAAATTAAATAAATTAGGCGTTGTTTTAAATGATCAGACTGAAGTGGTACATATTTCCCTATTAAATATCTAAATAATTGTCAACTTTCTCCCACTTGTTTGTTATCTCCACCTGAGGAAGGCCGAAATAATTATTGTGGTAACAATAAATAATTCTTGTAACTATACGTTGTTTTATTCTATTTTTGTAACCTAAGCAAACTTGGTAATTGATTAAAAAAAAAAAGAAAAATTTTAAATCGGACTTTGTTCAGATGTCAATTGAAGGACTTGTATTTTAAACTTTAATTAAATAATTGATATTGGGATTCAGAGCCAATGTATCGAAGCATTCTTAATTTTTAAACGCATAAAACGTGTAAATTACATACTTAACAAACATTAAATGATACGTACTTTATAAAAATAAAACTTTCAATGTTTCACTTTTTTTACTTTAAAAAAATAAATGTATTGTATCAATTCTTTCAAATACTGTTTTCAAACACTACGAAGCCATAAAATTTTATACGAAGGCGTTACGTGTTACGCAGCTGTAAAATATACAACTGAAGGCAGCGCGTGAGTTGTGGGATGCCTGCACTGATTCACGTGCAGATGCGAACAAGAGGTTGTTGAGCACAGTATGAAAGTCTGTGCAAAACCTTAAAGTTGATTTCACAAAGAAAGTCTTTGGAAGTAGGAAGGAAAAGGACAGATATTGTGCAAAATGGAAAATTTTTTAAAACATTAAACGATTTTTATAATTAGGTACTTATTTACTGAAGCATCAGACTGGCCATTTTTATAACAATGGTCCGTAGAATGTCCTAAATACAATCTATGAACAGAGAAACACAAGATGTTGGGTTCAACGGCCAAGTAAGCGTGCAGGATCCCAGAACCCCATTGAAATCAAAAAAAATTTTTATGTTGTGTAATCCACAAACACTCCGCAACCAGCAAGAACGGAGAGGTAATGTTGTAAGATGAGGAGGCCCCATCACAGAATTCGAGCTAGAGTCCATTAAGACCTATATATATGTGTGTGTGTGAGTGGAACGTCAGTGCTCAGAAGAAGATGAAGTGTTTTGAATTAAAGTGTAAAATCATAGAAAAAAAATACCGGCCAAGTGCGAGTCGAACTCGCGCACCGAGGGTTCCGTACAAACCTGTAGATATGTGATGTAACTAAAAATTTACGGTTTTCGGAATTTTTCCTTTATATGTGCTATAAAACATTGCTTCATGCCAAATTTCAAGATTCTAAATCGACTGGAAGTACCCTTTAGGTTTTGATTCCCTTGCGAGTAGTTGCGAGTTTGAAAATATGCGGCTTAAATTGCTGTTTCTTTTGATTGCGTTGACATAGAAGTTTGATTTTGTTACAGCTTAATGGTATTATAGACCTGAGTATTTGGTATGAATTTCAATTTAATACCTGTACGCGTTCATGAGGAAAGGAGTAGTAACTTTAAAATTATTAAAAATATTTTTATTATATGATGTAACTAAAAATTTACGGTTTTCGCAATTTTTCCTTTATATGTGCTATAAGACGTTGCTTCGTACCAAATTTCAAGATTCTGAGTTCACGGGAAGTACCTACCCTGTAGGTTTTGATTCGAAAATTTGCGGAAATTTGCGGCATAAACGGCTGTATCTTTCAATTGCTTGGCTTAGAAGTTTGATTTTTTCACAGCTCCAAGAGACAATAGATCTGAGTATTTGGTATAAATTTTAGCCTGATACCTTCACGCGTTCCTGATAAAAAGGGTCTTGACAGACGAACGGAACGGACGGACGGACGGACGGACAACGAAGTGATCCTATAAGGGTTCCGCTTTTTCCTTTTGAGGTGCGGAACCCTAAAAATGGGGAAGGTGTCTTTTATTATGTTTTTATACAATATTTGTCATTTATAAATACATTTTTCTTATTCAAAAACACGAAACAAAAACAATTAGGGGTAGCATTTTTGGGGCTGAAGTGGATTAATAGCTATTCAATTAATTTCAATGGGGAAAATAGCTTTGAGATACGAGCAAATTGACATACAAGCAAGGTTACGGAACGAATTAAAGTCGTATTTCGAGGTATCACTGTATACATAAACCAACTTTTTTCATAAAAAAGTAGTTTTCCCAGATTTTACCGACAAATATAGTTAATGCAAATTTTGTACAAAACAGCTATGTGGTTATATTTAGAAACAATACAAACTTATAAGATTGGTGTATCATTCACTTTGAAATTAAATTCGTTTTGTCACTTGGGACATTACAAAAGCATTAGTTTCCTAAATATTGGTGAGAATAGAATCTCAAGAGACATTGACACATATGTAGGCAGCACTGAATTTAGACTAGTGGCTTGTGTCTAGGGCAGCAAAAAAAATCAGAGTTGCTTCAACGATTGGATTATGAACATTTAGTTTCCCAATTTGCAAATCAAAAAGTCAGACGGGTTTGTTTCTGAAAATATAATAATAGCAAGATGGCTGACGAAGAAGTAGGCGCCGAAAAATGTGAAATATGCTTAAAAGAATTTGATGATGACATGGTAATCGGGTGTGAGGGGAAGTGTAAAAAGTGGTTCCATGTAGGATGTAGTAAACTAACTATAAAACAATACAAAGTTATAAAAGAGTGTATAGGAATAAAATGGTTCTGTCCAAAATGCTATCAAGAATTTGAGGTTATAACACAGGATATAGCAACTAAGATTTTAGAGGGAATAATGAAAACACAAGAAGAAATAATGAATTTTCGAACAACAGAAAAAAAACAGCGTACAGACAATGAAACAAAAAGCTATACTAATGTGATAACCGGGAATCGGAGTAATACTAAACGAACTTCTTCAGGTGAAGATTTAAATCTTTACCTGAAGAAGCTGTTGTACAGTGAAACATATGTAGTGTCTACATTTTAATATACTCTTGAAACTTCTTTGTGTTTTTATTGTGCAAATTTCTTAACTGTATTATCGTGAATAGAAAATCAGAGTTCGTTGAAAAGCTTATTTGTAAATGCTGATTATTTCCTAATAAAAGCAACGGTATTCTTATTTTTATTTTTTCGTCGATTCGAAAACATATACTGATTAACCTCCTCATCCTTCCTATAAATAAGTAAAAAAATAGTGTGTAAGGTCAGGAGTTTGACAACCCCAGGCTTTTTGAAACTCTTCTCCGAATTAAACACCTTAGTTAACTCGGATTTTACTAGAATATCTTAGATTACACGTCAATTTACGTAATTTGCCCCTTTGACTCACATAATAGTCACAAACTCCTAAATTAACCTCATACCCTTCACATATCAATTTGTCCTTCCAAAGTTTTGTTTTTGCAAGATTCAAGTTGACCTAGGGTAACAATCACCCGCAGCCACATACAATCAACATCATTACGACTCCACTCATTTATCCCAATCATCTATCTCTTCATATAAGTAAGTAACAACTCATCAACAATCGGATTGCTAAGGACGGTAAGGCATTTTGTATTTGGTAGAGAAATGATAATTTTCTCTAAAAAGAAATTTAAAACTACATTATTCACCAAATGAATGTGTCATTGAATATGAAGTAATGAACTGAAGTAGAATTAAGGTGAAAATTCGCAGTTTATCTTTCAAATGTTATATTTGTAGTAAATTGTCAGTATATCTAAAACAATTCAAATATTAATAAGTTGGGATGTCATATTTGACACATAAATGATTCATTATTTTGTGTTTAGAAAAGTACCAATCGATAAGTAAGTAGACAACAATATTTCTTAGTAAGAAATAATACACAGAAGTTTCCACAAAATTAGTTTAATAAGCTTAACACTTGTTTCGCCTAACTTAGGCTTCTTCAGAAGTACTTATTAAACTAATTTTGTGGAAACTTCTGTGTTTTATTTCTTACTAAGTTTTAAAATGAGTTTCCATCAAGTGAATGTACCTAGAAAGAATTAATCATAAACAATATTTCTGTTATTAGGAGTGGTGACGTACTAATCTACCAGTTAGTTAGAATTGAGTTTTTCCAATTATCTATTTTTATTCCACATTAAAAATCTAAAGGAACCTTACAGACTTTCGGTAATCTTAAATACTCTTATCCTTTAACTATACTAAGATTGAAAAGTTTGCTTAACTTTTCAGTAGTTTCTCCTATTTCTCAAACTTTATTTGACAAAAGTGATACCCTGAAAATATTATAACTAACTAATAGTAATATTTGTGGTGTCTTAGTACCCTGAATAAAACTAGACCAGTCAAAAAAAATTTTTTTAACAGCAATTTAACTCCGAATATGCCACAATATAAAGTAGATTTCTAGGAATAAAATATCGAAAATGGCTCCAACAAAACTTATCCGTTCTTTTTTTACCTGTTTGAACATTGTGTATCGTATCTCGTTGGGGGTTGCTTGGCATGCAAAAGAAGGCCCAAAGAAAACACCTCTAATTGCTATATTGGCTATTTATAGATAATATAGATAGTAGCAGTTGCTTATTTTTTAAGTGAAAGGACTATTATTCCCAGACAAATTTTAAAAAAGATTTAGCCGCGTATTTACCTTTTGCAAGTAGCTTAAATAAATGCAGAATAGGTAGGAATGCTTACAAAGTTCAGAAAAATATCTTTTTTTGCAAGTTAAAATAGTGAAATATGGAATAAAGAACCTTGCACTCACGGAAAAGCCATGTGGGATTCCAAATGGTAGAAAACAAACTATTTAAAAAAAAAACATTGGCAGATATTATACCACCAAACTGCAGTAGACAATAATATTTTTAACTCTACTGGCCAAGATCGCCAAGGAACAACGCGGATCTATCCCTCACTACTCCACGTTTGCTAATTATTATTCACAGTATGTAAACTATCGAATATCTTGACTTTGTAAAAGCTTTCCATTCAGGTTATTACTAAAGGCTTTCAAGTAAACTCTACAGTTAGGTTTAAGGGTTGTCTCTTAACTTGAGTCCTATTTAACCAACAGGAATTAGATTGGGGACTCTACCTTTTCCGTTTCATAGTCCTCTTGGGTACCGTATGGTTCTCATTTCTCTCTCTTTCTCTCTGTCATTTATATTATACACAATATACAACGTCTATCCAAAATTTTTCCCTACACTGACAATGCTAAAATTTGTTAAGATTATCACTGTTTATGTTGCACATGTTAAAGAAATCATAAATCTTGTATAAACTATAAACATGTTCAGTGGTCTGATTCTTTTTGTCACGTACGAGCGTGCCTGTGGCGGTACGGTGAATCAGTCCACCGACAGCTCTCAATTTGTCAACTTAGATTCTGTATTTGCTTGCTCACCAATAAACACAACTACCAATTTCACTCAACTATTGACAGGTTATTAGCCCAGAGACGCAAGGGTAGTTTCCGTTAGCGTGTGTTTAAGTATTGGTAGAGGGAATAAAATTGTTTTTTCTCAAAAAGTTCGCATCGTATTCGCGGTTGAAGTTCGAAAAGTAGTTCGCGTCGAGTTCGCGGAGTTGTTTCAAAATGGAGAGCGAGAGTATGAGTTGAGATGCTACGTGGAGTTGAAAACTGACAGCGACGGCAGTTTGTTATCAAGACACTGTTGGACTCAGATGACTTGCTGCAAATTTGCGATGGGACAGAAGGGACACCTTCTGGGGGCGAAAATTACGAGGCTCGTCTGGCGTCCTGGAAGAAGCGAGATAAAATGGCAAAGAAACTGATCGTTATAACAGTCGAAGAGAGACCGTTGCAGTTTATAATGAATTGTGAGACTTCGTTGCAAATGTTGGAAAAATTGCACAATGTGTATTATTTGCAATCGGAGGAAAGTTTATCACTGGTGCAAAAATAATTTTTTGAGTACCTACAAATGGGTTACAACGATGGGAATTGCAGCACATATTTCTAAACTGGAACAATTAAGCAACAAAATTGTTGAAATTTTAAAATTAAGCTGACAACTGATTACAAATAGCCTTATCTTAGTTCTCAGAATAATAAGCAGTTCACCGTGTTTTGTTTTGTTTAGTCTAAGCTTTGGCACTGGAAATTTATGATGAAACGGAACAACGACCTACTTCAGATGGTGCAGAAAATGAAGCGAAACTCAGAAAATGGATCAAGAGAGAGAAACTTGCCCGAAAGTTGATTGTAACAACGGTTGAATCCGGACCCCTACGGTTATTGGTAAATTGCACAACGGCTCAAGAAATGTGGTTTAAACTGCAGTGTTTATGACCTAAAATCAGAAGAAAGCTTGGCCCTGGTGCAAAAGCAATTCTTTGAGTTCAAATGCAGTTCTGTTTGGATAGTTACGCAACATATATCCAGTCTGGAACAGCTAGCCAATAAGATGGATAAGTTGGGCGGAAAAATCCCAGATTACATGTTGATCACAAGAATATTATCTACGTTACCATCGGAGTTCAATTATTTCCATAGGGATTCAACGGATCAATCCAGACGTACGTTGGAAAACCTTACCACACGATTACTAACTAGTTGTAATGCTACAAGAAATGAAAGCCTCGAATATATGTTTTTTATAACTTTTAAATTGCTTCAAAGTCTTAAACAAACTCACTTTCTGAATATCCGTCTAGATAGATAAGATACACACCATAATAACAATGAAAAAATTATGCTTTTTCTCAATAGGTTCAAGTGTAGCAATCTACATAATAAGTATTACATTTATATAAAAGTGAGTTTTTTATGTATGTAGATAATACACATCCATACACCTAGCTTCCTCACACAAACAATCCTTCGAAAGGTAAGCGGAGCGTTAAATCGTAATTTTCACTTTTTTTTTTCTTTTCTAAAAATAAATGGCAGAGGAAAACAGTGTTTTGCCTACCGGTAATCAAATATATACATAGTTACGGAAAACATTTTCACTACGTCATGCCGTCAAACAAACATCAGACAGTTATAATTGAGATAATTAGGTGTAGTTTGATTAGTTGTAAACAAATTAGTCAGTCCGATAACAAAGTAAATTTACACGGAGTTCATGGTCAATTGCAAAAAAGTTGCAAATAGCTTTTCTGGAATAAACAAGCTTAAAAACTAGTGATGGGCACTATCGAACTATTCGATAGTTCACTACTATTCGAACTATTCGATAGTTGAAAAGTATTCGAATAAAAAAAGTAATGAATAGTTTTAGTAACTAACTACATCGAATGTAGTTACTGAAGAGCATAGTTACTTTTTTTATTCGAATACTTTCCAACTATCGAACTGAACGTTGGAATCGTGGTTGGAATGGGTAAATGATACGTCTGCGCATTGGCTACTACTTCGCTACTTCCTCGTAGCAGAGCCGAATAATATAAACAATTCTTTAATAATTATTAGACGTTTTCAATACATACATACATACTTTAAAAACATAATTTTCTATGACGCCAATTTATACTAGGTAAATATGAGAAAAAAAAAACATGCAAATAAATAATTAATAATTTTTAAATTAGTATAGTGAGGATTTTAGTCATAAATGCTTACTATATGTTTGTACTGCGTACTTATAATTACCCAAAAAAAAAATTAATTAAGTAAGTGCAGAAACATATAAAAAAAAGTAGTTTAATGTCAAAATAAAAAACTCTTTATTCGTCGGCCTATAACAAATACCTGGATAAGAACAAAAGATGTTTCTAAAACACCTATTTTAGTTCAATAACAATAAAGTAGGTACAGCAATCAATAATACAAAAAAAATCGCTTACCTAAGTAAATAATAATTTTATCAAAGTAATAAGAATTATAAACCATGTTACAAGTCGTGGTTATTTATTATTTTCAGCGTAGCCTGTTTGTTTTTTTATCTATACTAGCATTTGAATCGTATATTTGTCTGTTAGTATACACGTTTGTATCAGTATATTTGTATGTTAGTATGGACCGAGCGATGGACAACCGTCTGCTACCTGACTATGGTGTAATTGAAATCATAGTAATGAATGAATTCATTCGATAGTTAAAAGTAGTCATTTAGTAATTATTTGATAGTGCCCATCACTATTGAAAACCACATTATAAGTATGCATTTGTATCCATTGCAGAGTGATGGTTTAAAATAAGAAATACAAGTTAGATACTCTATTTTCTTCTTATGTAAAGAACTGTTAGGTAATTGTCTAGTTGAGAAATTTTAGTTGTTGTACGGTTCAATGGACTGAAAAGTTTTTTATAACGACAAAAAGTTAAATAAAAAATATTTCATCAAGCTAACGCACGTGGGACCTGTGAGAAATGTGTATCAGTTTAATGAGAGCAACGTGAGCTAACTCAAGTCGAGATTCCTGTAACTAATTAAGTACGTCAAGAAGTCGTAGAACCTGGAACACTTTAGTCTCATAGAGTGAGTTGTTCTTTATTAAATCATAACGACATTATGATTTGAAATCAAAACGTGACATATCGTCACATTGCACATAAACGCATACCCTGAAGTAGGAAAAGCGTTCTTTCTAATATCAGTTTATAATTTCAGATGTACGTGACGCAAACTGGAATATTTCGATAAACAAACGATTAATATTCACGAAATAAATTTGTTGCCTGCTAACGATTTTTCACATAACAATGTTACTAGTGAAAAACATTGGCAGAATTCCGTGCACATACTGAATATTTATCCAGCATCCTAGTAACGTTGCTGATAATATTAGAAACAAACTTTTCTAGGGCAAAATACGATTATTTCCGAACCTTCTCTAAGAGTGTTCACTTTCTTTTAAGCAGATTACACTGTTTGACAAGAATTTAGATGTTTTTTTTTTTGAATAACATTTATTTAAATTAGTAATTTCTGTCAATTTGGACCTGCTGAACACGAATATATAAATTAATTTCTTGTAACGTGTACCATTTTAAAGTTATGATAAATTTTAATCACCGGTATTTTGAATTTGAATACAAAAATAGTAGTATTATCAAATTGTACATATTATTGCGAAAAATAATACTGCAGGTTAACGGAGAAAAATTTTATTATTTGATGAGTCAAACAAAATTTTTCTAGTAAATAATACTAGAATTCTCAAAACAATTTTTCATTCTTTCTAATAATTAGTTTTAATAATCAAGTTAAATAAGTCTAGATTTTTTTTCTCTACCTTTCGATTATTTTATCGTGTCGTAAAGAAAAAAATACTTGAATGAGAATAGTTTAGTAAAATTAGTCATAAGAACTGTAAAAAATATTTTCTAATCAAGTCAATTTTACTAGAATTGAGTCTCAACACCGAACGTAGATTGACTAGACATTTCTAGTAAAATCTTCTTGAGCGTCTGGTCGTCCATATAATTGACAGAATTTTTAGTCATGTTTGCTAGAATTCTAGCAATATTTTCATGATTGTTTTTTTCCGTGTAAATATGTAAAAGAAAAGTAAGCCACATGCTATGAAAGAAAATCACAATAAATTAACTTTTCCTTTTGAGGACTGTAAAATTTCCTTGAATAATGAGACAACAGTAATCTGCTAACATTTTGGCACTCCATCTTGCTTGATAACGCAAAAAGCTTTCACCTTGTCCGCCACTCACCGTTCCAAGATTAGAGAAGGAAAAAGTCGAAATGAGAATATAAAAAATGTATTTTTTAAAGGGCATTTAACACTCCATCGTTGTCTCACTATTTATTGGATTTTTGAATACTATCAACATTCGATATCAAGGACAGATTCGTTTCAGCGTTTGGTGTGGTCTGGTTGGCCATAGTGTTTTAACGTCGTACCATATTTATCCAGAAAGATATAGAGTCAATGATACTTAGAATTGACCCCTAAAGTACTTTTCCTAACATTCCAACAGTTTGCAGAGATAGGAGATCTCTTGAATGTCAAATAAATGTTGGAAAGGTTTTTTGAAAACTATAAAAATTAATTAATTTTAAAGTTAAAACTAGTGTTTCGATTTTTGTCGCCTCTTTTATTTAATTTCTTAAATTTTTAATTTCAATATCTACCTATTTGAAATAACTTCATTTATGTTTTAATCCAGGGTTGGCCATCTCCCTCAGGTACACAACTTGGTCATAAATAATGCCTTGTGGTTTCGGTCTATTACCCTAATTAACTTATATTACAATAAAAACAATAACTTCGGATTTTACTAGATAAATCGTTAAATTTTTATATCTAAGCTTTGGGTAGGGGAGATATTTAATAAATTAATAAAAGAATACCTAAATGACTTTTTTAAAACACCTATCTTCATCAACTATGTTAACAATTGTTAACTAAAAATTATTTTTAAGACCTAGTGTACTTTTATTAAGAAGTTATTAAAAGTTACAGCGTTATTGATTCAATCTTTTTCTAATTTACGTACCTAGAGAAAGTTGGTTGTCGGCAGGAATTTAGAAATTTTAGATTAATTTCGAAAAAAATTAAAAGTGAGCCACTAAAATTTTTATGTTACAATTTTAGAGACGTAGGTAAACAACAGTTGAAACAAAACAAAGCATTTAAAGCGACATGAAACTTCTTGATTAACAGTCTCGTTGACACAAACAGGCTTTAAAACAAATCCCGGTTATTTATATACATACTTGTTTACCGGTCCCAATTTGTTATTTACACCCTCTTATCGCCTTACTGCTGTATATAAATTGATTGAAATATCTTCTTGCCACTACGCATACGACCATCCCATCCCATCCCTCCTATAATATTACCGGAGCCTGCGTAAGGGTGAAATCCCCACGTTACAAACGGTATAAAAGCGATTGTAAACAATCGTATCGCAACTTCACGTTTTGCGCTCTCGCGAATGAAAACGGACCAAGTAAATAAAAGTTGAACTGTTGTAAATCTATGGCAACTAACGACTCAATCATGTTAATTCAAATACCGCGGAATTCGTTAAATAACAGTGCCGACTTATCGCTTTCGGCGTCTCCTTCGCAGGAGTTACGCGGTTTGAAGTTATTTCGTGTGATAAGCAAGAAATTCGCACGGAAATCGCAAGAAGATTGTAATAACGAAGACACCGACAGCAGATGCTCATCTTCAGACTCTTGTTCTTCTACGTCAACCGAAAGAACATCTAGGTCGACAAAGAAATTGGAAAATTATAGTGCGTCAAACGAGAACGGCCTTTTGCAATCATCGAGACACAAACACTCCGTATCAATGGAAAACTTTAAGAAGATGTTTGAAGTACTTTCCATTGACACCAGCCGGTCGCAGAGTTGTAGCAGAAGTAAGCAGAAGAGAAAAAGTTCTAAAAAGTCGTCACCGAAGAAAATACTCAGGTCTCCAGTGACTTACACGTACGTTAAGGGATTATCTGGTTTACCGACGCAAAGGATCCCCAGGTCTGAAGTGAGAATTTACACGAACGGCAGTTGCAGGTGTAGCATGCAATGTACGAAAAGTTTAAACCGATGAAATTGTTTACAATAACTCTTTCAATGATGTGTGATGTATGATAAGACTGGTTGTATATAACGTATATATTTCTTCTTGCATTGTAAGTAAAAAGTACCTACATTTTTCACGAATTTAAGAAAGAATGTAAAATAGGAATGTTTTTTGTTCCTATTTTATGTGCGTAATGAGAACTGTCTGTTACCCTTTGGAATCAATTATTCAAATCATTAACAATGGGTACAACATATTTATAATTTTCAATCATATCTATATACTATAGTTCTAATAGATAAAGTAGTTACTTTAATTAAAATAAAATCATCCGTTTTTACCTATTCTTCTCGTGATATATTAATGGAGCACCTGTAATATTGTATCGAATAGGGAGAAACTGCACATACAAAATAAAAATTGACCTACCTGACCCAGAATCGTGTATACAACAAATTAATATGTAATATCCGTTTATAGTGCCTTGTAGAATAATTTACATTTAATAAATAAATTATAAAATAATTACTTATTATGTTTCTTTTATGATGATATATTCACAATATAATCTGATGCAATTTGTGTGTTTTATAATTCAAGAAGGAATTGATTCAGGTAAGTAACGTTTATTTATTTTATTAAATTGCATGTTTTCAATTACTACTATGATAATAATTTCTTAGCTTAACCAAGTATTTGGTGAAAACAAATAAAAAATAATTCAATTTATTAGACAATAATATACACGTATACTTAAAAATTATCATAGACGTTTATTAGTCCTTAAATTACACTAAAACTTCAGTGTCTAAGTATCTATACTAGTCTTAAAGATATTGTAGGATTAAAGTATCTATCCCAACTTTACAACAGTTTACAAATTTTTTAATCACCAGTATCAAAGATCTCTTGGACTTTGATTTATGAATATTTAGTAATAAATAATTCTAGTAAATCAAAAATTTTTCAAAAACCATGAATAATTTATTATACACTATAAGTATTACAAATTATAATAATTGCAATAAAATCGCTTCTTACAAAAAAATATAATAATAGTATATAGATAAATATAAAAAAGGGAAAATAAAAATTGAATGTTTCAACTATAATTAATTATAAACATAACGTATTGATTTTAACCAAGTCGCTTTTCTTAAAAGCAAATAGAATTAAAAATATCTAATATTGAAAGTTCTACACATACCTCTAAAAGTTCTTTATTATGTATATAAGCAAGGCAAAGATTTGCCGTTTCAGTTTAATCCTTGGGATTATTAGTTTGTGAGTAGTTAAATAAAATTACGTACGTACACTCAGTTCCAAAAAAAGTGACGCATCTGCTTTTGGTGGCAATTTTGAAGCTTTATCATTTCACTGCAAGAAATATTTTATTAAAATTGCATTTCATTAACAACATGTTTATAGTTAATTATATTTAGCGAATTTTAACTGTGAGCTATTGTTTGAATTACCATTACTGATCATTTTTGTAGTAGTTAAAATTGGAAGTACCGGACAAAATAAGGGTGGTTAATTTTAGAGTTTGATTTCATTCAGGAACTTCATTGCATTTTTACACAACGCTAGGTTGTTTTAATTGTCCTTTATTGATATGGAAAGATTGTTAGAAATTCTTCTTTAGAATTTAGTCCTAGACAGTTGATAATGTGTCCCACTGTTTGGAAGGTGTTGGTATTGCATTTTTAACATTGTAGGGGTGGTTCCTTTTCATTATATTAGGTGTACATGCGTAAAATAAATCAGGCCGATTCTGAGTCTTTTTTGTACTTTAACTTAAATTGATAACTTTTTCGATCTAATTGTTATCGGAATGACGAACGTAAATAACTGCTACACCACTACAAAAATAAGCAAAAGGGAATACAGACCAACAACTCTTCCCTGCACTGTATTTAATAATAATGGTTAATAATTAAACTTAAAAGTAAGATTAAGCCGTTAATCGTCAAAAATACCAATGTTTACACGTTCAGTAGGACATTCGCTACAGTTTAGCACTATTGTCAAATCGTTTCGACACAAACCATTTTATTAACTAGTAGCATTTTAACTAACGTCTATTAATACGATACACATATTAGTAGCGTCTTAGTAGCTCCTACTTAGTAGACTACTAACATCCTACTAAACCTTGGATTATTAATAAGGCTGACTGTTACCATGTTATCATATATTTTGGATTCTGTAGACCAATTGTTCCTGCAAAGCTCAAAACAGTTTGAATGCTTCTTAAGTATTGTTTTTTAAATATAACATAAACAACTGCAGATGACGTTTCAAATACCTCAGAAGTTGTATTCAGCTGCAAAGGATTATTGTCTCTTAATATTGTCACTATATTCACCTTTCCACCAAAGCTGTTGCCTAAGTCGTCTTCTCAAAAAAATATTTAAATTATTCTTAAATAAAAGAACGATTTCAAAATATCTCAAAAAGTAAATTTTTTCTGTACATACCAACCGTTTTTCTTTCTACAGACAAGCTAATTTCTAAATGTTGTTTAGTAAGCTAATAATTTGGACAGGGGATTAAATGGAAGCGACTTTAATTTAATTTTTTTATAGACTAGAGTTATTTTAAGGAATACTCTTTTTGTTTTCAAAGAAAATAAAATAATAACTGTCAAATTTTTCTGTCTTTCCTTAAAATAAATATTTATAAAATGCTAATCAAACTAAGTAAAATATATGGCGGAGGTGCTGGACGTCACATTTTATGAAATAGTCTGACGAAGCAAGTCTTCTAAAATGTGGTTGTGTAGGTGAAAACGAAAGAATAATTTAAATTCATTCTCCAGCATAAGATAAAAAAAAAACGTCCAATCGACTTCAGTGGAATAAATTTATTTCAAATAAAATAAAAAACATGAGGTAATCTTTCAAGACACGTTGATTTTTAATTTGAAAATTTTTTACCACACACAGTAATCCCCGCAGTACAATCTTTCCAAACAGCAATTCTGCCAAGAATTGTAAATTGAAGAGGTTGTTCTTATAACACCTCCTTTCAAATTAATTTGAATTTCAGTAGTTGTTTACAGTTTGGTGCATCAATAATTTAAAATCCTGGTACTACTACAGAATTAAGGAGTAGGAGTGGGAATATAAGGACTTAATATCAGCATAATGTGTTTCACCACTACTCTAAAAGTGTACATAAGTGTTAATTAATGCATCAAACTATAAAAAAACTATTAAAAATTCCTATTAATTTTGAAGGTAGTAAGTATTACATAACCACTCTTACAACATAGCAGTTACAATTTAGAAAGTGTCACTATGGAGACACTACGCTGGCATATTCACAGTATAAAATGACAATTGAATTTTAAATAGTTTTTGGTTTTCTATTCAACTCAATTTAACGTTTTTGCTTTAAACTCAAGAACAAATTTAGAAATTAATAAAAAACAATCAAATGTTTCAACAAATTTATTAAGAAAAATTCTCTTACAATAGTTTCGACAAATCTGTCATTATCAAAGAGAGTAATAAGAAGTACTTCACACCTATAGAATCTGTCGCAATTGGCTACCAGAAGAATCGACAAGTTTTCAACGATGAACTAGAGAGCATTTTGGTGAGTTACTTGATTAGAAGCATCCAAATTTACTTCGGATTGACGCCAAAAGATGTTAGGCATCTAGCATTTGCCTGTGCACTTAAGTACAATATTGTAATGCCGCAATTATGGCTTGACAACAAAGAAGCAGGAGTTGATTGGATGAAAGCGTTTTTAAAACGGAACTAGTCTTTGTCTATAAGATCGCCAAAGGCTACTACCCTAAGTTACTATGTTTATGTTTTAATGAGGCAAAATTCTGCTTTATAGACATTGTAGTTTGACATTGTAGAAATAATAATTGTAATAAACTGTCATTTTTCTTAATAAAAAGTGTTATATTACATTTCGTTTTTGTTGTAACATTTTGCCTCTTATAGTGTAACAACCAGCCCCTGGCACGGGGTTAAAAGTTACACGCCTCTTGTCTCAGAATTTATTTATTTATGTCACTTCTAATAGTCCGGTATCTAAAATGGTTATATAATAACCCAAATAGTTACTTAATCAAACAAACCTACATTCCAGTAAAACAGTCAAACAAATAAAAAATTGCGACACTTTAGGTTTGTTCCAAGTGAACTTTTTGGATCGTAACGTTACGGTAACAGAACCGTGAAGGGTGGTTTTTGTGCGCATGTCGTAATTCTCTGGTCGTACCGGAATGGCTTAACTTGGAACGTTTTCGTGAATCGTTTCGTTACTGGTTACAGTTAGATTACTCTCGCTCAGTTGGCGCCACGGTCGAGTTAGATTTTATTTAAATAAGTTTTCAGTGTGGGAGTTTAAATTTAAAAAAATGGATGATAAAAACAACTTCACACTGTTTCTCGATAATCTAAAATGTTGGCAGAAAACTTCCGAATAGTTTGGAACAATATCTTCTAAAATAAATATGAGATATTCCGGCGTTTTTATACTGTATAGATGTACTTACCTAAATAGCCTTCGTTTTTTATTATTTCTTCATTCAACATTTGAAATTGAGTGTATAATAACTGAATAATTACTGTCTGAATACTGATGGCTGACTGACTATAGAATACTGTGTATGAAGACTTATTTTACAAACGACAAATGCACAAGAAGGGGTGAAAGTACAAGCAGGTAGCAAAACAAGTAGGATGATTCATAAACAAAATATGTACAAATGCTAATCGTGGGCCGTTACAAATGATACTAATGATAATAGATATAACAATACCTAGCAACTATTATTTTGAATTTGGAAATTACAACCCTAGTGGGGCTTTTACTACCAGGTACCGTCACTAATTGTTATACAATGGAATGTAACTTGTAAGATTAGAATTAAATGAACGATTAACAATGTGAATATCAGAATAAGACTTAATAATAATAATGATTTTAATTTTATATAGAATTAAAATTGTTTCTCCGAATAGCGACGGAACACATTTCAATCAATTTAGTCCCAAACCAAATTAAACTTAACAATATCAATAAAAATACGATGTACAAGTCACGCGCCGACCGTACTACGCATGTCAGTCCACTTTCAGTCCACACGGTTCCTAATCCCAGTCGAGTACTGATATGACCGTTCTGTTACGGTACTTGAACCGTCACAGCTTCACTTGGAACGCGTTTTACATAATGCGCATGATCAGTACCGTTCCTGAACGGTTCCTGCGTCACTTGGAACAAACCTTTTATAAAAAAAAAGTCATGACCAGCCCCAGTCTCCCCTACCGAAGAATATTCTTGCGCGGCATATGTCATCGAAAATGTGAATAAGACGACAAAGGCATCAGCAATTTGCAACGCAAAACCATAGAAGTTATGAGTGATAATCCAGAATTCAATATTGTTGAAATAACTCGTAAAATGAGCGTTGACATGCTAAATACTATTGAGATGAGTAGTCAAGAAGCTGCTTGGTATCTTCTAAGGTTACCAAAGTCTAAATCGTCAGTAGCGGTTCAGTACATTAACACTTGTTGGCCTATTGAACGACAAAGGATAAAAAAAACACAAAAGCAAATAGCTGAACTTGATGACGACTCTACTGATATTTGGAAGGAAGATTGGCATGACAAGTATCAAAAAGGGCCAGAAGAATTGGAAGCAATTTCTTTCGAAATATACTAAAAACAAAAAAGGAGAGTACGTCAGAAAGCAGCAGCCTCGAGTTATTCGGTACAGAAATTATGACATGACTCAAGATTACAACCAGTATAGAAGAGAAACGGTTACCTTACATATACCCTTTAGAAATGAAGAAACAGAAATATTAGCAGATATGAAATTCACAACTATATATGATGAACATGAAAACGAAATTTTATAAAAAAGAAGTGCTAATGAAAAACAAAAATATTTGCTTTTACACATCATTCATCACAATTTATCTGCAGAGAAGTCACGTCACCCTTACAATTATTTTTACTGGGCCACTTGGATGTGGGAAAACCTTTGTAATAAAATTGATTATGGAAATATATAACCGATTTTCTGATAATTATGGGTTTTGCAATTCATACATTACGTATGCTTCGACTGGTAAAGCTGCAGTAGCCATTAACGGTACCACTCTTCATAATGCATTTAAAATATCATTATCAAAACTAATTCTGTTATCAATAGAAACAGCGCAACAATATCGATACTTATTTAAATATGTCAAAGTTTTAATAATTGACGAAATCAGTATGATTGGTGCCGAACTATTGAATCAAATAGATGCAAGACTAAAGCAAATAACCGGAAATTTTGATGAAAATTTTGGTGGACTAGACATTATTTTAATTGGAGATTTGCGACAATTACCTCCAGTCCGTGCAACTCCAAGATTGGAGCTTATAGATATAAGCAGTCAAAACAACGGATGGTTGGACTCTTACTTTGGCGAGGATTAAAATTCTACAAATTAACCCAAATAATGCGTCAAGATAACGAAATGTTTGCTACGATTCTCACAAAAATTGGCAGTGGTATTATTTTAAATGATGAAGAATTGGCCGTTATCGAGTCTAGATTTTTTACGAACGATGAATTCTCATGATAATGCATCGGTTAACGCATATAACATATTAGCTTTACAAACTGAAAATAAAATAGATTCAATTACAATAGTCATTATTTCTGGTTGTACTAATCACGAGGAAGAAGCGAATATGAGACAAAAATTGCATAAAATGTCAGTGATTAATACAGGAGGTTTGCCATACGAAATCATTTTTGTAATTGGAAAACCTTATATTATTACAGCTAACATTGGCGTGATAGACGGATTAGCTAACGGCGCCGTTGGAAAGCTGATTCATATAGAACAAAATGAAGAAAATAAAGTTACTTGCATATGGCTCGTTTTTTCAGATGAAAACACTGGTATGGAGGCTAGAAGAAAAGCCGCTGCCTTTGTTGCGGAACATAATATAGATAGACGTGCTGTGCCTATTGTGCGTCGAATTTCAAAATTACTACTCAATAATAATAAAACCATTGTGGGAAAAAGGAATAATTCTGCAATAATATCAGGATGTGCTATGACTATTCAAAAGTCTCAAAGAGGTGCATATGACGAGGTGGTCTATCAGTATAGTAAGTCATTGTATTGCATTACTTTACGTAGCTTTAACACGAGTAACAAGTGTTGAAGGGTTATTTATATGTAACCGTCACGATGATTTTATCATGGAAGAAGAGTTGATCCATCAGTTTTTAGTTTACAGCAAGAATTTAGAAGATTATCTCTAAACAAACTTACTACATTGCAATGACTGATCACTGATTTTATGAACTACAAAAATAAATTAACCATATATACTTTAAACTGCCAAAGTGTCAGAAAACATGCTACTGATTTACAAGATTCTATTTGTCAAAGTAGTAACTTTTATTGTTAATTGAAACATGGTGCCCTGCAGATGAATCAGTTGAGTTACCTAATTTTCATTGTATAGCTAAATTTAAACGACAAAATGTTAGAGCCGCTGGAGTTGCAATTTACAAAAACAAAAACAACAACACTTCACATATTACTACATTCAACATGGATCTAGCAGTTCAAAATGCTACAGAAGTTAATCTCTCCCAAACATCCTTTGGCGATATATGTGCTTCACATGTTAAACTAGAAGATGGAAATGAATTAATTATGATTGTTGGGTACATCTCACCAAATAAAAAAATTAATGATATCATTTCATTTTTACATGACAGATTATTTCCATACAGTCACAGAGGTTCAAGAATTTTTAAAACCAATAAACTTAAATTACCATTAATTTTAGCTGTAGATTTCAATGTAAATTTTGCAAAAGATGAATCAGTGCCATTAATGACGTTTCTCCAAGAAGAATTTCAATTACAAATTAACAATAATTCAAGAAAACCTACTACCAGATATGGAACAACAGTAGATGCTGTATTTGTTAGATATCTTGATAATGCTATGCCCACTGCTTTTGTAACATACTTCACCGTCAGATGCAATATCGAGTGTTACAAATACTGGTCACTAAGTAAAAGAATTAAAAAAGTGGTTGCAACTTGAAATAAATTTTTAAATTAATTTTTTTTGTATTTAATGAAAATAAACTTTAAATGAATAAAAAAACCGTCATCATTTTATTTTATTCGATGTTTCACATCTGCCAGGCGTCCCGTGACGGCTCACAATTCTTTATTAGATTTTTTTACTTACTTCGTGGACTTTTTCAATAAACCCCAGACAACATAAAAGAAAAAAGCCTACAGTATTATCATCCACCTGAAGAAGCCACTATATGGTGAAATAATCATTGTAATCTTGAACAAATCATTTTGTAACCAAAAATACTGTGTTTGTTTTATTTGTTTATTTGAAACTCTTATAGTCGGGTTTACTCGACAATTAAAATCAATAAAAAAAGGTAATTATTTTCAATTGGAATATTTTCCATGGACATATTAATAAAACAATTTGTATTCTAATTAAAGGCATTGCTCAAATATCCCGAAAGAGAAACGGTTAAAAACATTATTCGAAAATCTGGGTGTTTGTAATAAATTATTTTATCCGACGATTTACAAATTATTTCGCATTGACGCAATTCTGCCAGTAACAGCGGCTTCAAATGAGCAATTTCTACCCTAGGAACTAAACAGGGGAGAAACGATTAAATGGATTAATTCGTCTGAATATTCAGAGGCATAGAAATTGAGGTTGATGGGATATCAAATATCATGAGTAAAAATACGAAAGGACTCATAGATTGTTTTTATATTGGTTAATAATTACAATAAATACGTAAAAGTAATTTTTGACAAGTGAAAATTGAATGAATAGAATGCTAACAGGGGTTATCGGCAACCCCAGCGATATTTAATTTCCGTCCCATTCATTTGTTTGGCAACCTTGTACCTCTGTGTATTCCTATTGAGGGGCAATATGTTAGATGTGCTTGTGCTGTTCAGTCGCTAACGTGTACTAGTTGAGTGATATTCTTTATTTGGGTGACCCATAACCCCACGTTAGTATTGTTAAAATAAATTATTGTTTAACGTTTAGTTATTTCCTAGTAAATATGGCCGGGACATCGACTGAAGAAATCTTTTTGAGTTCTAAAGGCCGGTTTACATTAGTCAAGTAAACGGCCAAGTAGAGAGGCGAGTAGGAAATTAGTACGCAACTAGTGCGGGCCGCGAACTACCACTCGTGCGTAAATGTAGTTGCTAAGCAACGATGCCTCGCGCACTCTGCAAGATCGTGCGTAAATCGCAGTCCCCGCGCACGCTTTGGAAGGCGTTAAAATCGAGCCTCGCGCACGGCGTGTCGAAATAGTACATTACGCAACTAGTGCGCGGGGAAGGCGATTTACGCACGAGTGGTAGTTCGCGGCCCGAGCGAAACGAGGACGCGAGCAACCACGAGTGCGTAAATCGCCTTCCCCGCGCACGTGTTACGTATATTACTTTTTGACACGAGTGTCGCGAAGCTCGATTTTAACGCCTTCCAAAGCGTGCGCCGGGACTGCGATTTACGCACGATCTCGCAGAGTGCGCGAGGAATCGTTGCTTAGCAACTACATTTATATATAAAAGGCAAGTCGAATAACTGGCCCAAGTTACTGGCATAGACTAGTTACTGGGCCCAGTTTACTCGGCCGAGTTACTCTACCAATGTAAACCGGCCTTAAGCGTCGTAAGACAGTAACATTTACCGATCCGGACTTTAATAGTGTAGTGCACGAATGGCTCTTATAGGCCTGTTATACATTGCTGGGTGTCAAAAGGATGGGCATTTGAATACTGCTGAAATATGGTCAAAGTATGGATCTGAAATCTACAAATGTATAATATTCAAAGTTCGTTTCGAATTTTTGATTACTTGTTTACGATTCGACGACAGAACAACTAGAGATTCTCAAGACAAATTGGCTCCTATTAGCATCAAAACCCGATAAATACGGGATCAAAATAGTAACGATGTGCGTTTCCCGCACTTTTATATGGTTACATATATATACTCTGACGGATGTGTCATTCTGACGTTGACATGCGCCTACTGCGAAAGTTTAGTAAAAGCATAAAGGTAACCTATGACGCGTTCCAGAAAGTCCGAGAGTTGCTGGACGTTTCGAGAGTTGCCTAGAAACGTCCATAAGACTATATAAGGAACAGCGTTGGACGTTTGACAGTATTTGATAGAAGAGAGTGAAAAAGATAAGTTCGAAGAGAAGAAAAGCGATTGACAAGCGAAATAGATATTGAGTTATTGTTGTTATTGAGATAGTTATTGAATCGTTGTTGTGTTCAAGTTAATTTAATGTGTTGAAAGAAAAAAAAAATACGTGATAATTGTAAATTACGTAACAATTGGTGTCAGGAGTAAGGATTTATGCCAGTAACAAGAAGTCAAGCAGCAAAAATGGAGGAGCAAATGAGAATTTTGATGGAAATGCTTAACGAAATGAAAGCAGGTCAGGAAGAAATAAAAAAAGAAATTAAAGCAGGCAAGGATGAAATGAAGGAAGAAATTAAAGCAGGCAAGGATGAAATGAAGGAAGAAATTAAAGCTGGCAAGGATGAAATGAAGGAAGAAATTAAAGCTGGCAAGGATGAAATGAAGGAAGAAATTAAGGCAGGTCAAGATAAATTGATCGAAGATATGAGAACAATAAAAATTGAGCAAGAAGGACTGAAAGAAGAGTTAGAGGAAGTAAGAGTTAATGTTCAAGAAGAGTTAAAGGAAGTAAGAGTAGTAGTTCAAGAAGAGTTGAAGGAAGTGAGAGTTGAAGTTCAAGAAGAGTTAAAAGAAGTAAGAGTAGAAGTTCAGGAAGAGTTAAAAGAAGTTCAAGAAGAGTTAAAGGAAGTTAGAGTAGAAGTTCAAGAAGACTTAAAGGAAGTAAGAGCAGAAGTTCAAGAAGAGTTGAAGGCCGTGCACAAAAAGTTTCAAAAGGAATTAGACGAAATGAAGTCCAATCTGAACGTTCAAGAATACCCAATACTAAATAAAAGCGAAGAAGGAAGTGTAAGAATGTCGAGAATAAAACCACCAACATTTGATGGGAAGATTTCTTGTTCAGTCTATCTTAAACAATTTGACGCTGCTGCCAAGGCAAATGAGTGGAATGATATGGCGAAAGCCACTGCCCTAATCATAGCGCTACGTGGGGTAGCTCTCGACGTTTTGCAAGGTGTACCAGAAATGCAACAAAACGATTTTAAAATTCTGGTGGATCGATTGGAGATGCGCTATGGTGATAAACACCTACAACAAATGTACCAGGCGCAGTTAAAAAGTTGCTATCAACGTAGCAGCGAAAGCCTCCAACAATTCGAAGCGGACGTCGAAAGGCTTGTGCGGTTGGCTTATTCTAGTGCTCCTCAAGACTTTACAGACCAGCTGTCCACCCAAATGTTTGTCGATGGAGTGCGAGATGTCGAAATACAGCAAGCCCTGCGCATGTCTCGACATAAAACTGTAGGCGAAGCATTGTCGCATGCGCTGCAATATGAAGCAGCCAAACAAGCATCCAAAGGACATGTTAGAATAAGACAGGCTAGGTTGAATTTTGAAGAAGATGGCGAGATTTATCGGCAAGAAATGGTAAAAATAGCTAAAGAAGTCATGTCTTCAAAACCGAAAGAAGAGATGAGTGAGCGCCCACGATTGTGTCAAGAGAAAACGAGAAGTTACATGTTGGAATTGTGGACGTAGGGGGCACTTAAGCAGCGGCTGTCCATCTGGAAGAAGACAGACGTCAGCCGCCGAAGAAAGCAAGCAGGGAAACTAAGAATAGCCGGCCTTACGGGGCGAAAGCCGGCTTTGCGTCCCCAAGCCCCAATCATCATCTCCGTATCGAAAACAACCACTGATAATTAACTTACTGTGGATGGCTTTGTGGACGGCAGGAAATTAAAACTGATAGTGGATACCGGCGCATCAAGAACGATAGTTAACCCTCGAATAATCGGTAAATGGAGGATTCGACCGCTAACCATAAATGCTGTCTTAACAACTGCGACAGGGGAAACAACATCGTTTCATGGAGAATGCGAAGTGGTGATCGGTCTTGGAGACGCAAGCCTGTACCAACAAGTGCTGGTGGCCGATATCACCGACGACATCATTTTGGGACTCGACTTCATGGAGAGACACCGAATCCAGCTAGACATGGACACAAAATGTTTACGAATAGGAGATCAAGAACTGCCACTACAAAGCAATGGGACTGATCAGCGAACACTACGGGTCGTCGTTGCTGAAGATCAAGTTTTACCGAGACACTCCGAAGCTGTTGCCCGAATTACAATAGAGGACAATGTCCCTTATGAAATCACTGGAGTCATAGAGCAAGACAACGAAGATTTGAGGCAGAAGGCTATCCTTGTCGGAAGAACTGTGGTACAAACCGGCTCGACCACGATTCCAATCAGAGTTGTCAATCTGAAAGGCTTTGAACAAAAACCTTCCAAAGGAACACCAATAGGGACATTGGAACCAGTCACCACCATCAATCCTTTGGACTAAATTAGAGAACAGAGGGAAGAAAACGGGATGCTGCCAGAAGCATTACAAGAATTAATCAACAACGCAACTGAACATCTTACTGAAGAAGAAACTCGAAAGCTAGAACACCTAATTCGAACTAAGAAGAACGTCTTTGCGATTGATGACAGCGATTATGGAAGAACCAATTTAGCGTACCACCGAATCAACACAGGAAATGCAAGACCAATCAAACAGCCACCCAGACGAGTACCATGGGCCAAACGAGAAGGATTAAGGACATGCGCGAGAAAGGGATAGTAGAACCATCGAAAAGTCCATGGACCTCCCCTATCGTTTTGGTACGTAAGAAGGACGGATCAACGAGGTTCTGTGTTGATTATCGACGATTAAATGAAGTAACACATAAAGACAGCTATCCTTTGCCACGAATCGACTACACGTTAGATTGTCTGTCCAGTGAAATTAAATTGTTCTCGACGTTGGACCTAAAGAGCGGATATTGGCAAGTCGAAGTACATCCTGAAGACAAGGAAAAGACTGCGTTTACTACTGGGAACGGTCTCTGGCAATTCAATGTAATGCCCTTCGGTCTATGCAACGCACCAGCTACCTTTGAAAGATTAATGGAGACAATTTTACAAGGATTGAATTGGGAAATCTGCTTGGTCTATTTGGATGATGTCATTGTGTTTGGACGAACGTTTGAAAACCATCTCGCCAATTAAGCAGAGTACTTCAGAAATTCACAGCAGCAAAACTAAAATTAAATCCCAAAAAGTGTGCGTTGTTTAGAACTGAAGTGAAATATCTAGGCCATGTGATATCAAGTAAAGGCGTTGGTACAGATCCTGACAAGACCGAGGCAGTTCGTAAATGGCCGCAACCAACGAACCAGCATGAATTGAGGAGTTTCTTAGGATTATGTTCGTACTATAGAAGATTCGTGAAGGGATTTGCGGATGTGGCTCGCCCCTTGCACAGGCTTACCGAAAATGGAGTGCCTTTTGATTGGACGAACACCTGTCAAGAAGCTTTTCAAGTTCTTAAAAATAAGTTGTCTAACACCCCGATTTTGACTTACCCCGAATTTGGAAAACCATTTATAGTCGACACCGATGCGAGCAATGTGGGTATTGGAGGGGTTCTTTCTCAAGTTCAAGACGGCAAAGAAAGAGTAATCGCATATTTTAGCAAGACACTGTCAAAGCCCGAGAAGAACTATTGTGTGACCCGCCGAGAACTATTGGCCGCGGTGAAAACTATAGAACATTTCCACAAATATCTATATGGGCGAGAATTCCTGCTGAGAACTGACCACTCTTCTCTTAAATGGTTGCTGCAATTCCGAAACCCTGAAGGACAGGTGGCCAGATGGTTACAGCGTTTACAAGAGTACAATTTCAAAATTGAACATCGGCCAGGAAAACACCATGGTAATGCCGACGCCTTATCAAGACGACCATGCCCACGGAATTGCAAACATTGTTCTTCTGTGGAACGAAAAGAAGGGTTAGAACAAGTTCCATGCCTACATACCACCGTGGAGAGACAAGAGAATTGGGAAGACCCAGTGTTGATGGAGGAACAGCGAACCGATGATGACCTATGGCCTATCATGAAATGGAAAGAGACAGGAGAATCTCGACCAAAATGGGCGGACGTAAGCCCCCTTAGTACTACTACGAAATGTTATTGGGCCCAATGGGATTCACTAAAGCTCGAGAATGGAGTCCTTAAAAGAATCTGGGAAAGTCCAGACGGGACCAAGAAGCGCCTACAAGTTGTGTTGCCCAAGAAGAAGACGAAAGAAGTAATAAAAGAGCTGCATGCTGGGACTGGAGGTGGATATTTTGGAGTGAAGAAGACATTAGAGAAAATACGTGAACGGTATTACTGGGTGAACGCTAGATTGGATGTGGAAGACTGGTGTAGAAAATGCGAAGTATGTGCTTCCAACAAAGGTCCGAGAACCAGGACACGAGGAAAGATGCACCAGTATAACGTCAGAGCACCATTCGAAAGAATAGCCATGGATATCGCTGGTCCCTTTCCCCGAACTGAAAATGGCAACCGCTACATCCTCGTTGTGATGGATTACTTCAGCAAGTGGCCGGAAGCCTATGCAATCTCCAACCAGGATGCAACCACCGTGGCGGAGGCGACAATAAACAACTGGATCAGCCGATATGGAGTTCCTATGGAGATTCACACTGACCAGGGCCGAAATTTTGAATCAGAAATATTCCAACGAGTATGTGAATTAATGGGAATAAGGAAAACTAGAACGACTCCGCTGCATCCTCGGTCTGATGGCATGGTAATGCGACTATAGAAAACAACCTGAGGATGTTCGTGAACGATCATCAGACCGACTGGGATCGCCACATACCCTTATTCCTTCTGGCCTATAGGATATACATACACGAGACCACCGGACAGACACCTTCTTGCGTGCTATTCGGGAAAGAACTGAGACTACCTGCTGATCTAATGTTTGGTCGACCTGAAGATTCTTCGCTGTCCACGGACGATTATGTGTCTAAACTACGCAAGCGGCTTAACACCATCCATAAAGCCGTCAGAACAAGAATAAAATTCGAAAGTGACCGGATGAAGACCCGCTACGATCAGCGAGCGAATTCCACTGGATTCAGGGAGGGCGACCGTGTATGGCTCTATAACCCAGTTCGCAAGAAAGGAAGGTGCCCAAAATTACAACGGAATTGGGAGGGCCCGTACAAAGTGATTACCCGGATAAACGATGTCGTCTACAGGATACAACGAGGCCCCAAATTGAAGATGAAAGTTGTACACCTCGACCGGTTGGCTCCATACACAGTGGAAGAAACTGATCGGGACGATCAGCGCTAGAGGCAGTGTGACGGATGTGTCATTCTGACGTTGACATGCGCCTACTGCGAAAGTTTAGTAAAAGCATAAAGGTAACCTATGACGCGTTCCAGAAAGTCCGAGAGTTGCTGGACGTTTCGAGAGTTGCCTAGAAAAAGTCCATAAGACTATATAAGGAACAGCGTTGGACGTTTGACAGTATTTGATAGAAGAGAGTGACAGAGATAAGTTCGAAGAGAAGAAAAGCGATTGACAAGCGAAATAGATATTGAGTTATTGTTGTTATTGAGATAGTTATTGAATCGTTGTTGTGTTCAAGTTAATTTAATAAAAGTGTTGAAAGAAAAAAAATACGTGATAATTGTAAATTACGTAACAATACATTGGAAAAGAAGCTCGTCCTTATCAAGATCCTTTACCTATGTCAAAATCCTCTCTCAATCAATTCATGGGACCTACAGAAACCTAACAATGGATAATTGATTTACTTCGATCCCTCTCGCCGATATAATGCTAAGAGATTACAAGCTCACAATTGTTGGAACTTTGAGAAAAAATAAAGGCGAAATTCCACCTAGCTTTCTTCCAAATAAAAATAAACCAATTATGTCATCCCAATTTGCTTTTGATGATAAGAAAATACTAGTGTCATTTACCCCAAAGAAGTCTAAATCGGTTCTTTTAGTTTCCACCATGCACTACGGAAAAAAAATAAACCAAGACAATGGTAAACCAGATATAGTTATGTTTTATAACTCCTCAAAAGGTGGAGTGGACACCTTTGACCAGATGGTCCATACTTACTCTGTTTTCCCGTAAGACCTGTAGATGGCCCCTGCGATATTTTTACTAGATCAAGCAGGTGTAAATTCAATGGTTTTATTTGCTAAGGACCGACAAAAGATTGTAAGAGGAAAATTTCTTTTTGAACTTGTTATACAACTGGCAAGACCCCATATGGAAAGACGTCTGGAAAAACAGCTACTAAAAAAACTGAGGACCTCAATTAAAAAAATTCTGGGCAAAGAGAAGAAAAAAATCTACCCGCGCAGACAAAACTTCAAAAGCAAGCTAGATGTGGGTTATGTAAAAGGTCAGCAGACATGAAAACAAAAACTGCCTATGTCAAGTGTAAATCTCCGGTCTGCTAGAACCATCGATATGACATTTGTCAAAATTGTTGCCAATAAGATGTATGTATGTAAATAAATTTTACTTTTTATTAAAACTTGTCATCTAACCCCATGTAAGTGTTAGGAGATAATATTTTTATGTTAGTGGTCCAGGGTTAATTTACTTTTTTAAAACCACCCCGCCGTCTTCCGAAAATATTTTCTGCGTTCGCTCCTGACCTTGAATGGGTTTATCTTTTTAACTACATACACTAAAATTAACTATAAAATGTAACGTATGTTGTCTGTATTCTCGAAAATTTCATCATAGACGAAAATAGACAAATACGAACTCAATTTTTTAATTCCTTAAATTTAGTGAAGTTAGGTAGGTTACAAAAAGTTTTAACTTTATATCTAATTTTCTCCGTGTAGCAATCGACAAGATAGTGCTTATTAAAGAAAATAATACTTACGGTACTGATCATTATTCTAATTTAAGGTATAAGATAGAAAAGGACAACAAAGACAAACAGATACATACACGCACATAAACAGTCAAGAGGCAAAAGGAAGATCTATTATGGGAAAGTTGTGGGGATTAGAACAAAGGCTATGCAGGGCTGATTAGGGAGAAGTCCAATGCTATTTAATGTAGTCATAAAAAATATAATATTGTATGGGGTGGAGGTTTGGGGTTAGGCGGAAAAAAGCTAGGTAGAAAACATATATAAAAAATGGACGCTAAATTTGGATGTATATACTTCGAACTATATAATGAGAAGAGAGACAAAATATGAGGAAATCTTAGAAAAGCGTCTAATAAGAGTGATAGGTTATGATGAAAAAATTGAAAGGTTAGAGGAAGGGGACTTAAGGAAGGAAGGGATGTTAAATATAGGTAGGAGAAATAGATACGATAAAGAAAGAGATAGAAAATTAAGAGAAATAAAAATAGAACAGAAGCAATTGGATGAATGAAGAAGAATAGGTAGGAATATATGACAAATAGTTTGAATAAGATGTAAGGAGTTACATAGAGGGTTCCATTTACGTAGCGGGGCTAGGATTTTTGATGTGGAATTCTTGGCAAGGTGATCTGATACCGAAGTATTCGGAGGAGGAGGACAAAATATTAAATCTCTTTTTGTGATATTTGTCTTTATATAATCCTCTCTACTTTCGTCTTTTCCTTCTTGAAAATTCAGTTCTGAACGATTATCAGAATTGTCTAAATCTCTTTTTTTTTGTTTTCTTCATAAAATCAAAATACTGTTTAGAGGAGTTGCTGGAGTAGACCATATTTTTTTTAACACTATTCCATATTTTTGGAGTTGTTACACTCGCATGTACTGATTTCCTAGTTTCTTAAAATTTTTTATTCCCAAACACTTATCTTTTTCAACCAATAACTTTGATTTTATGATTACTTTCATTCCAGAACGGCATTTTGCTCTTGTTCTGCTCGTTTCTCATCTTAGCTATGCAAGATACATTTTTGTAGACTGGAAAATTTAATCGACCTTCTGATACATTGTAAACATTTTATAAAATAATGATAAGCAAAAATGCAATACATCCAAACCTTCGTCGTGAGTATTACGGTTTGCAAACATTGCATTTCTTTTGTTTATTTTTTGAAACCTTTTTGAAACATTTACATTAAATTTACAATTAGTACTTTTATGGTATACCTAATATGACTTATTAAAAATTAAACACACAATGCTCCTTATTTTTGGCATCGTGATTTAAAACTAACCTACGATTCTTCGTTATATTTTTAAAAGTAGGGACGGACATTGGGAATTAACGTTAAATTCTAAAATATTAATTTCAATTCAAAGCCCTAGTCAAACAAATAATCCCTTCAGAGGGTTTTTTATATAGAAGAAACAGGGTTTATTTCCGTCGCTGCTTTTGGTGTTTCCTTTAAAAATTTCATATTTCACCCAAATTAATTTATCCTAAACAAAGAAAAAAGTAATTACACATAAAAGCGACACAATAAATTTTAATTCTTCAGCCAAAAACATGCGTTTAGGGAACGTATCTAATTTATTTAAATATCAAAAATTTTCTTTAAATCAATTCTTGCATAGTTGTAGTATTCATTTTTTCATGTACCAAGTGTGTATAAAAGATATAGAAATTGATAAATAAGTTTTATTTCCGATTTATTAAGAATTTTCAACAAATAACAACGTCAAGTCTATAATTGTGTACATATAAAAGTTAATTCACGGTGAAAAATTGTGTTATTATTTATTATTTGACAAAGTAATTTTTTTAATGGCTAGGCGTTTTACAATATCAACAAAATAAATACAATTTCATTGAATATATATTCAGAGAAGGGTAGCAACCTTTAATTTTTAAAAACACCATTTATAAACCAAGTTCCTTCACCTGTTCTACCATTTAGCTTTAGGATCTTATTTGAAAAAGATCATTTACTAACGAGAATAAAAGTAATAGTCCATCTAACATCTCTTTCATTTTGTAAAGGAAGCAATTTGAATTCAGGAAAAACAATTGTTGACATTTCAGCAAACACGCTTGGCCTTGTTTAACCTTTTAAGTTCAGCCAAACATACCTACACAAAATAATTTCCTAAAAATTTTTGTATATTATCTAAATTTGTTTGAACATACTGAAAAAGACCTACTGTTGCCATATACGAATTTAAACTCACTCACTATAAATTTTAATTTATCCTTAGAACTATATAAAATACGAATGTTTAGCTTTGAACACACGGGGATGACAAAATTATTGCAGTGCGAGTGCGTTTACAATATTAATAACAGATCTGAGTCATTTGTTGATACATCACTCCATTTATTTAATTAATTTATTTGATCGGTTAAGGTTAGAAGAAGACAGATTAAATAATGAAGTCAGTCAACGAGCAAACCAACGTCTCAAAATGCTTTTATATCGAAGCACAGAAGCAAGTCAGATAAGCCTACTGAAAGTCAGAAGAGTAAACCCCTGGAATGTTTGAAATGTGGAAAAACTTGCCACATGAAGTCGCAATGCCAGGGGAAATCATCTGCAAAATATCTAGAGTATTGTGAAAACACATACATCTGCAATAAATGCAAATGTAAAGGACACTTTGCAAAAGATTGTCCAAATGTAAACTCTAGTCAGCAAGAAAACAGATCATATAAGTACAGTATAAATGGCAGTAATAGACGTGCACTCTTAACAATAAGTCTATTTTTAATAGATTCCTTCAATAAAAATTCTGAAGACTGTGCCACGACAACATATAAGCTCACATAAGGAATGGTTCAAGAACTATACCACTCTTAAATAACTGTTCATAATTGTAATTAGCGATTCTACCGAACTAGAGAAGGCATTGGTATAGGTGATATCGAGCTTGAAGCTTTCGAAGGTCATACCTCGCAGAAAATAGTCCTACAAAACGTACTACACAAATCAAAGATGCCCTTCAATCTCTTCTCAGTCAGTTCAGTGTTGAACAAGGGCTACAGACAGTCAGCAAATGCAGATAAATCAGTATTCAAGAATGACAATGGAAATGTAAGTGCAACAGCAGAAAGATAAGGAAAGCTGTACAGAATGAAATTTCGTCAAGAGTCAGAAAAATGTCTTGTTAACATCTCTTTGAGAAAATGGCACGAAAAACTTCCACATCAAAATGCCACATGTTACAATTTTATTTCGTATTGTTTATTTATTACTTCTGCGACCTGTCGCGGGCCGATTAGGTACTTCCTTGTGAATCATGCGTCCGAAATTGCTCTCACCAACGGTTTTCTTGTTTATAAACATTCAACGGTCCCAACCGTTTTTATTAAAGTCCGTTGGCAAAACACTACCACATGATAGGTTGATTGTTTCGCGGTTTTCTTAAATTAGAGTCAATGATTGGTTTAAAGAATTGGTTAGGGTAGTATTTAAGACAGGGATCGCCAGAATAGTGACACTGGTTAACACTCTGTACCGATACACTCTAAAAGACTTTTGTAATACAGTTTCAATTCTTATTAAACATATTTAACATAATCATCGAGTGTATAAGTTGTAATAATCTCAGGTGTGGGGTAGCGCAAGCAATAGTATATTGCTTGTGTGGACTTCCATATGACAAAAGAAAGTAATTGTTAAAAGTACACCAAGATGTCGTTTGTCGGTGAAGCTAACAATGAAGAAGAACGCAGTTGGCGATCGTCCGTGAACAGTTTAGATCTGGCTGAATTTGGGTTTCGCGTGGAAGATGAGTATCGTGAGGATGCTGGTGATCTTCGGCGAGATAGTGAGCACCGAGAGGATGCAAACGGAATTCCGCTGGATAATGGGGACCGAATGGGTGCCGCAGAAACTTCCGTGATGGGTACAATTAATACATTGTTGCAACAGAACGCCGCAATGTTAGAGTTGCTTCAAGGACAAACAATCAGTAGTAGTAATGTGAGGAATTACAGTGTTATACCGGACTTTTCGAAAAACATAGACACCTTCGATGGGGAACGAGGTCCTTCGGAGGCGAGACAGTGGCTGCACCAAATCGAAAGTGCAGCGATGCTTCATTCCTGGCCAGATGCATTCATGTTGGAAACTGCAAAAAGTCACTTAAAAGGGGCAGCAATATTCTGGTACAAAAGCAGGGCAGATGAAATAGCAAATTGGCGTAGCTTTCGGGAAGCGTTCGGGCGGACGTTTCTGCCTAAACAAAACAAAAAGACAGTGAAACAACATTACCCGTTACCGCTCATCGACGACCAACTGGATCTCCTAAAAGGTCAGATTTACTTTACCACACTAGATTTAAGCGGTGCTTACCATCAGGTACCTATGTCAAAGGATTCTAAACACAAGACCGCTTTCGTTACACCTGATGGCGTGTACTGTTTTAAACGAATGAGTTTTGGCCTGGCGAACGCCCCTTCAGTGTTTCAGAGATTAATAAACATTGTATTGGGAAATCTGAGATACGACACTGCGCTGGCGTATCTGGATGATATAATAATACCGTCGAAAAGCATTGAAGAGGGGTTTGCCAAGATTAAAGATGTATTCGATAGGTTTAGGTACGCTAATCTCACTTTAAAACTATCAAAATGTAATTTCTTTATGCGAAAAGTAGACTATTTGGGCTTTACGATCTCGGCCGATGGTATTCAACCGGGAGAGCGTAAATCACGAGCAGTGGCTGAATTTCCTACCCCGACAGACATACACAAGGTTAGGTCATTTTTAGGACTAGCTAGTTATTTTAGGCGGTTTATTAAGGGGTTTGCTATATTGGCCAAACCACTAACTGATATGCTAAAGAAGGGAGAAGCTTTCATGTGGGGGGATACTCAGCGGGAAGCATTTGAATACATTAAATCAGCCTTAGTTAGTAAACCAGATTTATCCATTTATAACCCGACGGCTAGGACCGAATTACATACTGACGCATGTAGTTCTGGTTTAGGTGCAGCACTATTGCAAGAACAAGAGGACGGGAAATTGCATCCTATCGCATACTATAGTAGAAAGACTTCTCGCGAAGAATCGCTTTGTACTAGTTTCGAGTTGGAGGGGCTTGCCATTGTGGCAGTCCTGGACAGATTTCAGGTATACCTATTAGGGATACCCTTTACCATTAAAACCGACTGTAACAGCATTAAACTATTGGCAGGAAAACGAGACTTAAACCCTAGAATTGGACGGTCGTTTGTCAAACTATCTGAGTTTGATTATACTATAGAGTACCAAAAAGCAGAATCGAATAAAGTAGCGGACGCGTTTAGTAGAAATGCAGCAGAGGACGCAGAGGACTTAGCACTAGTGGGTTTGCCCGTTCTGGGTATTACCATAAACACCGACTGGGTCGCAGCCCTACAACGAACATGCGAAGAAACTAATGAAATTGTTCAAAAACTGGAAAACGGTGATGCGGATACGCACACGAGGTTTACCTTATATAAGGGAAGGGTGTACAGAACCAAAGGCTTAAATTGGCTGTTATACGTACCGATCGATTTACGTTATGAAATTGTTAGTGAAACTCATCGAGAGTTGATGCATTTGGGAATCGACAAAACACTGAATAAAATGAAAGAGTGTTACTATTTTCCCAAGATGCGTGAATTTGTAACAAAATTTGTTAATCGATGTATAAATTGCCTTTACTATAAAACGCCCAGAGGCAAACCACCGGGATACATACATTCGTTGGAAAAAGGAAAATTACCACTTCAAATCGTACACATAGACCATTTAGGCCCTTTTCCTGTAAGCAAACGGGGTAATAAATACGTAGCGGCCATTGTAGACGGTTTTAGCAAATATGTAGCACTAAGGGCGGCTACCGATGTTGAAAGTGAAACTACAGTACGTGCGTACGTGAGTTTGTCAGTACCTACGGTAAGCCTGATAGAATCGTTAGCGATCGGGGTACGTCATTTACTGCCACGCTGTTTGAAAATTTTTGTAAGAGCAATAACATTGAGCACGTGAAAAATTCATCATCCACACCCAGGGCGAACGGTCAACTAGAAAGGATTAATAGCATGATTATTGCCTGCACAGCAACGAGCATGTCAGATTTAGAGGGATCATGTTGGGATGACGCGTTGTGGGACGTGCAGTGGGCGCTTAATAATGCGATCCACAGTGTAACTAAACGGACACCCTTTAGTCTGGTGCACTCATATGATAGGAATGGTATCCATGGTAACCCGTTGACTCGAGAGATTCGTGAATTAAATCTAGAAAGGGGCGTTAAAGATGTTCAAGCGCCGGTGTCGGAATTATTGGAAACAAATCGGACTAAGATGGCAAATAAATTCAATAAAGGTAGGCGAAAACCGCCTACATATAATTCAGGCGATATTGTTTTGGTTCGGGCGGAAGTTCCAGCCACTGGTCAGAGCAGAAAACTGGAACCAAAGTATCGCGGACCTTACGAAATCGTAAAGCTCATAGGTAATGATAGATATCTGATACATGACATAGAGGGTGAACAACAAAGTAATCGATTGTATAAGGCCATTGTGTCAGTTGATAGAATTAAGCTCGTAAGATCTAAAAGATCAGAATCAGCGGAATAATGAAATGAATATGTACGTATTACTATGAATGTATTGGGATAGGTCATTTGTTCTAATTTTGTACCGTTTAATGAACCATTTTACAGTGAATTGTTTGTAATTCTTATTTCAATGTAGTTTTGTTTACTATTTTAATGTGCATGCATAACGTAACGTAATATTTTTGAAGGTTAAGGTCACATATTATTTGTGTATTTGTGTTCTCGAGGACGAGAACTCGCCAGTATGGCCGAACTGTTACAATTTTATTTCGTATTGTTTATTCATTACTTCTGCGACCTGTCGCGGGCCGATTAGGTACTTCCTTGTGAATCATGCGTCCGATATTGCTCTCACCAACGGTTTTCTTGTTTATAAACATTCAACGGTCCCAACCGTTTTTATTAAAGTCCGTTGGCAAAACACTACCACATGATAGGTTAATTGTTTCGCGGTTTTCTTAAATTAGAGTCAATGATTGGTTTAAAGAATTGGTGAGGGTAGTATTTAAGACAGGGACCGCCAGAATAATGACACTGGTTAACACTCTGTACCGATACACTCTAAAAGACTTTTGTAATACAGTTTCTATTCTTATTAAACATATTTAACATAATCATCGAGTGTTTAAGTTTTAATACACATATGTGCGAGATGCACCGATTAGAAGTGGAGTCATGTTTCAAGATGACTAGGACGAATACGTCTGTCCAGGATGCACTTATGGAAAGATGCCTAGGGCTAGGGTATCACATCCTCTGAATCCAAAAACGTAAGAAAAGCAGCTTGATCTATGTGTAATTGTTGAGATTGTATTCATAATTTTATATATTAAGATTATACTTATTGTTTTAAAGATATCGATATCATTGTTTAGTCTAGTGCTTAGTGTGTTTCTGTACATGCCTCTTTGTTAAAATGTTTCCTTCGCAGTTCACACATGCAAAACTCATATATGTGTGGGATTTAATAGGAGAAAACGCAATTAACAAATGAATAAGTTTAATAAATGATAAAAGTATACAATACTGAATATGGCTTATGGATATTTTCAGACCGAACCCTAAGACGACTTTACGTCTTGAATACCGTTTAAACTCTGTCTCTCAAACTGCACTTTTCTATTCAGGTAGACTCAGTTGGGCATTATTCTGACTAGTGTTTATTACTTTACTGATGTATACGTGCACGTGTCAGACCCTTGAGACCTTTCCCAGGTTAACATAAATAAAATTATAAAATGGTCAAGGATTCGGCCAACGGTTACTTAACTCAAAATATTTCCTATTCTTTATATTTTAAAAACTACAGTAAACATTTCTTATAAACTAAGCTGCTAATTAACAATATATCACGTTTCTTCGCGACACTACATTCGACCATCCTGCAGAACATCTGCCCTCATATGTTGTCTTCATCTTCAGAGTCGCCTGTTATGTAACCTGACTACCCACGAGTCTTAGCTAGATCGTCATTGTCGTGTACCCACGGTTTAATGTGGTCAGCTGATGCTGACGTTTCTCTTGGCCCTTCATGATTGCCTACTTTACTAACCATGTAACGATCTTTCCGTAGAACTTTTACGATACGATATGGTCCGAAATATTTTGAATGCATTTTCATGCCTGAGCACAATTGAGTTCGCTTGATAGCAACCAAATTGTTTTCGCTATACTGTGTTGCATCTTCGCGGTTTTTATTGTAATTACGTTTATTTTATTCTTGTATTTTCGCAATTTTAGCCTTGGCGTCTAAACGTAATTCGTCACGGTCTTCTTCGAACGTTCTGGTCCACTCTTCTTTTATTATTTCTTGAATTGGCACATTGTTCTTTAATCGCATGTCCGTTCCAAATAATAATTTAAATGGTGTCTTTCCTGTACTTCGATGCGGAGTAGCATTTAAATATTTTTGTGCAATGTCTGTTTATACCACTCCTCAGGCTTTGGCGCTGACAATTTTGCTAATAGTGGGATAATCGTTCGGTTCACACGCTCGACTTGGCCATTGCTACGAGGTACACCTGTTGTTATAAGAATATTTTCGATGTTTTCTTACTTACAATAATCGGTGAATGCACTAGACGTAAATGCAGTACCGCGGTCCGAAATTATACTTCGTGGGTTGCCGAATATATTCGATGGCTTTCTCAAACGATCGATAAATTCGGCGGCGTCAGTTGAACGAGTAGCATACATCCATACAAATTTAGCGAACGGGTCTATTACTATGAATAAATATCGGTAGGATTTTGTTTGTGGACGGTATTGGACCTAAGTGATCTATGTGGTAAATGTCGAGAGGTACACTACTCTTGTTTATGACATGCAGTAAACCATCCTGTTTACCTTGTTTTCTTTCGGCTAAAATACAGTCTATACAATTTTTAATAACATACTCAACTTTCTCTCTCATATTCTTAAACCAATAATCTCTCTTAAGGTAGTTCGCCACAGTTAGAGGGGGGAAATAGTCAGAGGGAAAGGGGAAAGCGCGGATCTGGCAACGTCGCATTTCTTCTCAGTGAGAACGCATAGGTTATACTGACGTCGGTGTATGAGCTACTGATGTGTTTTTTTTTTTTTTAATATAATAAAAGGTAATTATTATGATAATATGAATAAAATATTTATAAATTTCATAGAATTATTAATATTTGATCTGGTTCATTTTTTTATTTAATTTGTTTTATAATTATATAGTTTTATACACAAAAAATGGTGAAACATAAAAAAAAGAATGATAACCTCAAAATAATTTTGAATAAAGGCAAAGAGAGGCTTTTTTGTAATGGAAAACTTGTTAAAAAGTCTTCAGTAGATAAATATAATCGAGCTACGAAGTTGAATGACGCAAAATTGAGGAAAAAAATCCAACAGTATAGTACTGCAGCTAGTTGCAGCAATGTGAATGTGAATGATATTCCTGTAGAAAGTGAAAGAATATTTGATTATAAACATATGGCCAAGCAAATGTTCTGTCGTTATTGTAACAATCCATTACATATGATTAATGCTGTTGGAGAAGCTGTACATGGTTTGGGTTCTATTTGTAAGATGAATTGCTCAAGATGCAAAGGTACGACTAAAGTTGATTCGAGTCAGAAGTATCAGAATCCAACAACAAAAGGAAATTTGTTTTCAATAAACACTAGATCTGTAATTGGTTAGTATTAAATTTATAATTACCGAATACAGTTTTTATCGTATCACAAAAAAATTAACCTTGAACGATTGATGGAATTTGTTATAGGAGCATTGCATTGCGGATTTGGAGCAACTAAATCGAAAAAAATTTTAAATCTGCTTGGCCTTCCTGGTTTGAGCCCAACACATAAGCTACATGAACTAATTGTGAGACGTCATAGAAAAAGTTGCGAAGGATTCTTGTGTGTCAGCGGTGACTCAAGAAAAGCAATTGACAGAGGAAAATGTTGATATATTGAAAGGGTGCCTCTAAGTTTTTTATTATTGAAAGTATTATAAAAGTCAAATAATCTATTTATTACTGATCAGATAAGGTATATAGGTATGTAGGGAATGTTTTTTAATTGAATCTATTTTTTTGTGTGAATTCTATATAAATGATAATTATATATACATACATAAATTGTGTATGAGACAATTGTTTGCTTTTCAAATATAATAAATATACTTGGAAATTATTATAAAAGGGTTTGTTATTTTCACCTTCTATTTCTTGTTTACATATTTCAGTCCAACAGAGCTCCAAGAAAATTTCCTTGTAATAACTGTGAAAGGAGCTGACAGTGAACTAGATAAAAAAATTACTCGTCTTCTGGTCAGTTATGATATGGGGTGGAGTCAAAGGTCAACAGGTCATAAATATGATAGTCTAAACGGTTTTGCTTCCATAATAGGTTATAACACCGGCAAAGTCTTAGATTATTGTATGAAAAATAGGAAATGCAGAATTTGTGATATTAATATTAAAAAAAAATGAAAACAAAGAGCATGACTGCAGATTGAATCATTACGGTACTGCCAAGTCCATGGAAGCCGAAGGTGCAGTACAGTTGGTGGCCAATAGCAGCATTTTTAAAGAAGCAAACGCTCAAGTAGGAGTTTTCATCGGAGACAACGATAGTACCTGCATGCATGCAATTCAAGAGGCCGTGGATCACCCTGTTGTGAAACAAGCTGATGTCAACCATTCCACAAAAGAAGAATAAATATAAACAGGAAGCAATTGAAAAATCTGCCAGATCACGTTTTTGGCGATCATAAAAACTGTGGAAGTTTTTGCAAGTAAATAACAGATAAAGAAAATTATGACAGCAGCAGACACTTGAAAAATCCACATCTCAAAGCAAACGTAAAAAAGCTGTTCTTTTCTCTAGCCGACGGTGCAGGCAAATTCGTACTTGCTGGATCGTCCCAGGCAAACGAGAGCCTAAATAATATTATGGCAAGTTATTGCCCCAAATCACATTCACATAGCACATCTGAGTCTGCTGATTATAGATATGCATGCGCGGTTGCCAATAAGAATATTGGAAATAGTTATCCATTGAAGGTTCTTGAAAACTAGGGAATTCCGTATGAGAAGAAAATAGTCAAGGTCTATGATAGTGCTTATAAAAAATCATCAAACAGTGCTGTAACTGGTTTAACTTGCAGCGGAAGACAATTATTTTTTAATGGAGAACAAGTTGCAACGGTTACTCCAAGAATTGCACTCTTAAAAGTTTTGGAGTACTTGAAAGAGTTCAGAAGAAAAATTGTTTTGATTGCACACAACCACGGTTTTGATTATCCTCGTTTCATTGGACTAATTCAAAAATATTCCATGTTAGACTCGTTTGGAGAAGTAATTGACGGTTTCGTTGATTCATTGACTCTATTTAGGTCCAAATTTCCAAATAGAAAAAATCACAACCTCTCAAGTCTTGCCCAGGAAGAACTACAATTGTCAACCGAGAATGCACATAATGCTTTAGTCGATATTGATATTTTAGAGAATTTGGCAACAACTTACATTTCATGAGACGATATTCGTAACAGTAAACTGTCTCTAGAAGATGCTTTAAAAAGAATAAAAATGCATGCTAACGGAAAGAAGTTTTCAGTTACCTATCCCCCCATGTCACCTTTTTTGACAAAAAGTCTTATTAAAAAATTGAGTGGGAAAGGCATAGATTATAACGCTTTTGTTGACAAATTCCAAGAGGGAAGTAGCAATCTAAAATTATTTCTAACAGGTGGAGAGGATCCTTTTATAAAAAGGGACAGTGCAATGAATAAAATTTTCGATTTTTTTAATACTACAAAAAATATTGTTGAAAATAGGGATAGAAATTTATTATACCAAATAATTCTATTCTTTTGCGTTTATTAAATATAACCAAATATTACCTTAAAAATACATTAATTTTTAATTTACTGAAAATAAAGGCACTTGAAATTATTACCGTACCACTTTTTTCATTTCCATGTGACCAATCAAAATAATAATAAATAATATATAGTTATGATATGAAAAATTATAAATAATAATGCCCATTACTTTATATCAGAACAATTGAATTTATATTTCCCACCGAATTTTTTATCATTTTAAACTCCGCGCCAAATGCAACGTTGCCAGATATTCAATTTTTAACCGTATTTTATTGTTATTTTATAGAAATAGTGAGTAGACATCTTTGAAATTTACACAGAATGTTCTTTCACTATTATTTCAACTTAAAAAAAGAAAAATTTAAGGATCTGTCAGATCGTTTTCTCTAAAATGCAATTTTTAATAATCTCTCCATAAGGTTACGTGTTAAAAAGTCATTTTTTAATTATCGAATATCTCGAAAACGAGTGAGTGGATCGATTTGAAACTTGAAGTTTTATCATAAAACATCTTCACAAAATTCAAGAAAAATCTATCAGATATTGCTATGTCCGATGAACTCCCTTAATGAGGGCTTCGGTTTTATTGATACCGAAGTGGCCTCTCTCATGCGCACGTCTTACAATTTGTGTTTGTAAACAATTGGGTATTACAACCAAAAATTCTTCATTCACGACCTTATACAATAAATCATTCCTCAATTCATAATCATCCATTCTTTTATCTTTCATCGACCTTAGTATTTTACAAAGTTGTTCATCTTCGCGCTGTGCTCTTTTCAATTTTGCAATAATTCCATCCTCACATTCTTTTAACAACATAACAGATGGCAAAGGATTTCGGCTAAGAGCATCCACGTGGGACATTCGTTTGCCTGGCCTATGCTCGATTTTATATTGGAACTCTTCGAGAAGAAGGGCCGCTCTTACAGATAAATCTTTTTTATTCATTGTCATTTAAAACGATTGGCAATTCGTAACTATTGTAAAAGGTATACTTAAATATACACGGAATTTTCTTAGTGCTTTAATGATAGCAAGTATCTCCAGCTCATAGCTGGTATACATTTCTTCGGCAGGAGTAGCTTTGCTGCTACTGTAATATACTGGATAGAACTTGTCATCAGGGTCTCTTTGCATCAAAATCGCACCGTATCCGAGTCGTGATGCATCACTATGCAACTCGGTTTCAGCATTTCCACAATATATTTTTAATACCGGCTTTGAAATTAGTATTGATTTTAAATTTTCGAATGCTCCGGTTTCTGCTGACTCAAACTTAAATTTTGTACTTTTCTTTAATAATGTGGTCAATGGTCGCGCAATAATAGAGTATATTGGGATATACTTACGGAAATAACCTGTAAGGCCTAAAAAGCTTTGTACCTCTTTTATGCTACCTGGCTTGGGGAACCTCTTTACGGCGTCTGTTTTATACTCTGAAGGCCGAACCGACCTATTTTCGATTATATGACCTAAGTATTCTATTTGATGTTTTAGAAATTGGCATTTTGACCAGTTTATTGTCAAGCCGTGTTGACTAGCTAATTTTAAAACTTCTTTCAAATTCATGATTGCTTCTGCAGAATTTTTGGCTAATATTATTAAGTCGTCTAAATACGTTAAGGCTATTTTTCTTAAAATTAAATCTTTAAATACTGTATTTATAAATCTTTGGAATACGGCGGGTGAATTGCATAAACCAAATGGTGCTTTTAAAAATTCATACTGTCCGGTGGGTCTTATAAATAAGGTGAATTTACGACTTTCTTCATCAACGGCAACGTGGAAAAATCCATTTTTGAGGTCTATTGTACTGAAAATTTTAGTGTTTAGCAATAAATCTAACTGGTCCTCTATCAACGGTAAAGGGAATCTGTCTTTAAATATTTTCTTATTCAAGGCTCTATAATCTACACAAACCTGGATGGACCCATTTTTTTTTTACTATTACAATAGGACTTGTATATTCCGATACGTAGGGCTGTATTATTTCTTCACTAATCCAAGTTTTTATTGCCTCATCAACCTCTGCTTTTTCATGGGGAGTTATATGTCGTGGACGCGAATAGACAGGTATATCATCTTTCAAAATCAATTTCATTCTTACACCGACCTCGCGAATTTTTTCGGGCTTATAATCTTTAATGATTTGTTCGACTTTCTGACGGCTATTAAAATGTGATGTGATGTGATATGTGACAAATCAACGGATTAAGCATCTTCTATGATATTGATATTAAAAATTTCAGGAACGTCGGGATTAGTCGGAAAATTTTTAGCAACATTTGAAAATTTTACGACACCTGCCTTACATGTGATTCAGCGGTATCTAGGAAATCTGTACCAATTAACATACTGCGTTTTAAAATAGTATCAGGGACAACACGAAATTCCATACAATAAACAGTACCATCTATGACTACATTAGCTACGAATTTGCCGAGAGTTTCATTCCCTGTAGATCCAATACCGTTAATCTTAATGGTATTACGCGACAATTTTGGTGAACCGATTTTTACGTATTCATCTGTACGAATTAATGTTAAATCACTACCGGTATCAATTAGTGCTATAAACTTATTGTCCATTAACATTACCTCCTTTAAATAGTTCTTCTTTGATGACTCTGAATTGCGTCTTCAGAATCGTCTTCTTACTCAGAACCGTCGTCATCTGAGCTTACTTCATCATCTTGGACTTAATCATCTTCTTTTCCATTGGGATCGGCATTTACCTGGAGTTCTGCACGCAGATGCACCCTTAGAATCGGCTTTGTTCCACTTGTGGGTAGCTCCAATTCCTCTAATCTTCGTCGTAGATCTTCCATCTTCATCTTATCAGTATCGTTTATTTGTTCAGCCGTGGTGTTCGTTAAAATTTCTTCACTCGTTCACAACAACACGTTTACAACTTAATTGATCCGCTCGATCACTTTTAAACTTATGTCGTTTGAACGCTGTCAGTTTCTTTATAACACTACGAGTCGCAAACTTATATTTAGTTTTATTGTCGCTTAGTCTTTGTACACTTGTCAGTTATTAATATTACACTCACGAATCGCTATTAATTGACTCCCTACAATCCCGGACGAGGGATTTAATAGGAGAAAACCCAATTAACAAATGAATAAGTTTAATAAATGATAAAAGTATACAATACTGAATATGACATGGATATTTTCAGACCGAACCCTCAGACGACTTTACGTCTTGAATACCGTTTAAACTCTGTCTCTCAAACTGCACTTTTCTATTTTAACAAAACTATTACTTGGGTTTTGAAATGATTAATAGTTTGTTTAAAAAAATTTAATTATCATGAAATATTAAAAAGAAAACGTGCTCGGGCGCCACTTTGTCAAACAAAGAAAAGAATAAAAGAAATGACAACTTTATTGGGCACCGGGTAGTGCATCGGTGGTTCCTGCAGAATCCTGAAGCTTTAGAGAGCTCGAAGCTCTCTTAAAAAAACAAATAAAACTTGAAGAGTATATTAACAAAAAATTACACACAACAAAATCAACAAAACTTACAATAACAGATGTAGCCCACCAAAAAGAAAAGTTTCCTACTCCAATGTAGGGACTGGAAGCTGGTTTCAGGGTATAATCGGGGACTTCTCGTGCTGTGTTGTGAGGCAAGAGGATATCAGCGAAATAGCTTCATGGACCAACCTTTTAATCTTCAGGGGGCCGCCTGCAGGAATTTATCGGCCTCTAACTGGTTATTGAGAGTAGTTGGAAACTAGAGCTTCGTCTATTTGCCTTTTTAAAATAATTTCAGGATGTCTTCACCCCTACCCTTTAATCCCAGCCCCCTAATCCAACCGGAACCTATTCTAAGAAAATCTCAATGGGCTGACAAATAAGGGCACAAATAAAAGTGCTGATAAATTTCCTAAAACTAAAAAATATTAATCAAATGTTAAAAAGTTGTTCGCATTGAAGATGCTTAAAAAAAGGATAAAAAGGGAGGAGTAGGGGTGTCTGTCGTTAAACCAACATGCACTCAAGATACACCCCAGATACCATAAAAAATTTTGACTTTTAAAAATATATAAATTAAAAGGTGAGAAAAATTAATTAAATGAAAAAATTTAAAAATTGGCCACAAAGGCCCAAAAGATTACAAATATACAGTTAGATATTTTAAAAAGAGACCACGTGGTAATAAGGAAAATTTTGTAAAAATTAACCAAAGTTACATCAAAAATAAATATTGAGTGAATAGCAAAAAAGATTTTAAAAGAAATAATTAATTTGAATGAATTTTACATGAACTATTAAAATGCAAAGGTAAGTGGATCACAAAAAAACTCACGCAAAACCAAGCACAGAACACCAACAGAAAAACACACACACACGTCACGTCAGTGTCAAGGATCGAGGAAGAAAACCTCGAGCACCGACCGGAAAATTTCATCGATCCCTCCATCGATCGCCTAGTCCTGCGCGAAGGTTGTTAGCCTTGATGATAAGACGGAAGGTCGATCAACATTAAGAAATAATCAACAAAACTGAACCAAGACAAGCACAAACTGAATCGAAATAAATAAAACTTCAGTAACGGGATTTTTCATAGAATAAAAACGTTACACTATTCAGGTAGACTCAGTTGGGCATTATTCTGACTAGTGTTTAATACTTTACTGATGTATACGTGCACGTGTCAGACCCTTGGGACCTTTCCCAGGTTAACATAAATAAAATTATAAAATGTTCAAGGATTCGGCCAACGGTTACTTAACTCAAAACATTTCCTATTCTTTATCTTTTAAAAACTACAGTAAACATTTCTTATAAACTAAGCTGCTAATTAACAATATATCACGTTTCTTCGCGATACTACATATGTAAAAGTTAGTCATATATATATATAATATACCTTTACAAAGTCCACTGGTCGTTTATTACAACAATACTCAGGTTATGGGCCCAGGTCACATTTCTGTTTACTAAGTCCAGATCTTCGAGTGCGTTCTGTGAATAGTTAAATTGCCAATTTTGTAAAAGTACCTATCTGCATTAAAAATTGTTGCGCAATATGGCGACAACATCGAGAAGTGAACTAGTATAAACAACGAAGTTCGATAGTTCCAATTTCCAATTATGGAAATTCAGTGTGTCAATAATATTGAAAGCGGAAAAGCTGGTTTCAATAGTAGAAGGAACCGAGCCAGAACCAACTGATAGAACTTTATCAGAATGGATTGCCTGGGACGACAAAAATTCAAGAGCCCAAGTTATACTGCTAACAACAATTTCACAAGAAGTCATGCAATACCTGGTGAACTGCTCAAATGCCACTGAAATGTGGAAGAAGCTAATTTCGATTTATAAGCAAAAAACAGAATTTTTGAAAGATTTAATTTGGCAGAAGTTTTACGACTACAAAATGGATGATGGTGACAAGATTGCTTCGCACATTTCAAAAATCGAATCGCTCGTAAGGCAGCTCAAGGATGTTAAGGAAACAATATCCGACAGCGCAGTAACATCAAAAGTGATAAACAGTCCACCCGAAAAATACAACGCCTTCAAAACTGCATGGGATTCAGTTGCTCCGAGACAGCAAACATTAGTGAATTTAATTACTGCCCGGTTGTTGAAAGAAGAATCGCGATTAATACAAAGTGATGACGAATCATCCCGCTCAACACTGCAAGTTCAATCACTACAAATGAAAGTTATTGAAAAATCTAAGTTCCAAAAGTAAACAGACATCAGTGAATTAAAGAAGAAGAAGACCTGTAACTATTGCAAAATGAAGGGTCATTGGGCGCGTGAATGCCGAAAAAGGCAATTCAAGATCAAAACCCGAGAATGCGTATACCTGTAATGTGCCCTCCCTGTATACCTCAAGTTCAGACGATGATCAGTGTAAATGGATATGTGATTCCGGCGCTACAATGCATATGACTAATCAGCGCGACTGGTTTGTTGATATAAAGCCTTTGAATGAACCACTGTTAGTAATAAATAATAAAATAATCCCTAAATATTTAGTATCACACACTTCAGTAATCTTACAATTATCAAACATCATGTTACAACTATCCCTTAAACTTATTTTTCTACAATCACTTATTAACATAAATACAGTCTTCTTAATATTAGTTATTAAAGAATTTGGTTTCATCCATTTACTTAACACCCTCAGACTATTATTCAAATCTGATTCAATGTTCTTAGCATAACTACCACTCTTATAAATTATCAGATCATCAGCAAACAACCTACACTCACAACCATCAGATCTTAATTTCTCAATTACATCATTGATGTATAGAGTAAATAACAGAGGTCCTAGTTTGGACCCTTGAGGTACACCGTGTAATACTATTTGCTTATCTGATAACATATTATTAATTTTAGTCTGTTGAGTCCTATTCTTCAGATATGAACTAAACCATTTTAATACATTACCCCTTATCCATATTTAAACATTTTTTCTAGAAGAACCTTCCTGTTAATCGTTTCAAACGCTCTTTTAAAATCAATAAAAACAACTCCAATCATATCACCATTATCAAGCACCTTTCTCCACCTACTTAAGACATCATTGAGTAAGGTTTCACAAGAGTGCTTGCTTCTAAATCCTGACTGTTCACTTTCAAGAATATTGTTTTTATCAATAAATTTTAATAATCGATCTTTTACTACCTCCTCTACTATCTTTTCAAATATGGGTAATGTATTAATAGGCCTAAATTCATCAACTTTATCCGTATTAACAATTTGAGGAATCGGATGTATTATAGAGTTTTTCCATAAATCAGGTACTACAGCATGTTTCAGACTTAAATTCACTACCAATTTAACGATGTTGGGATTAAACTCCCATAGTTTTTTCCAAGCAACGCCAGAGTAAGATATATCACAGTTTTTACTGTTCTTTAGAGATTTTACAACTATATTTAAATACTCTTGATCAACCGTTTCAAACTCATCAAAGATCTCATCACAAACTTGATTGAGATCCATTATAATACTATTATTATTACTTTCATCATTTTGAACAATTTCATTCACATTATCAATAAAAAATTTAATAAATTTATTTGCGAGTTCTAACTCATTTAAATGAGAAGAAAGCATATTATCAAATGGACAACTATTATGACTTTTACCTAGGATTTCTTTCAAGAATCTCCACATTTTCACTGGTTTAAATTTATTCTCATCAATATGCGATTCATAATACAATTTCTTACTAAACATAATACATGAGACAATATCATTACGTACTCGTTTGAATAAATTCCACACAACATCACACTTAAATACCTTAGCCTGCACAAACAAATAATTTCTATATTCTATTTTGTGTTTAATTTCTTTATTGATCCAAGGCTTATTCGAATGAATAACTGAAATCTTCTTTTTAACTAACGGACAACTGATCTCATAATTACTAATAATTGCAATAATCGTTCGTTAAATCAAATCACCTACATCATCATTTTGACATTCAGAAATTAGTGAGTTTAATCTCTCACACAATAAATTAATATTCTGTTTTAATACAATATTATCACAATTATCAATATTTCTAAAATGCAACATTTTACTCTCTCCTGAAACCATTTTATTACAAATTTTATGTTTAATAAATTTGACTGCCTCTACAGAATGATCAGTAATAGCATAATCATCAATGACAAAAGTACTAAGAATTCTTCATCACCAAACACCAAATCCATCAATGTTTCAGATCTATCAGTAACACGAGTCGGTTGATAGACCAGCAGCTTCAATCCAAAAAGGCTCATTTCTCTAACCAATTTTTTTTATACTGATTATCATTCAGAAAGTTAATATTGAAATCACCAACTAGTGCTACTTTACCTAAATCAACTAAGACTTCACACTCTTTTATGAGTCTGTTAATGAATAAATCCTCACTGGTGCTTGGTGAATGATATATATTGCTAATCACAGTTTTTTCATTATTAATGTCTACAACAACTGAACACATCCATACATTTCTTTCATCTAAACCATTATCATAAAAGTTCTTAATAGTTTTGAATTTTAAGTCATTTGCAATGTAAGTTAATACACCACCAGTTCTTAAACTATGAGACATAACTTTAACACAATTATATCCAGGTATTTCAATCTCAAAATCCTCAACATCACTAGTAATATGAGTTTCTGTAAGACATATTATCCTAGGACTATGGTTATTGATAAAATACAAAAGCTCGTCTTTATGAGAAAAAAAAACCCTGGATATTCAACACAATTAAATCACAGTTAAAACTGTCCTTTTTAAAGCAAATTAGTTGCTATTCATCACAGTACAAGGTATTTTTTTGAGCTCTCGATCATTTTTTTTATAACATGAACAGTTTTCATCAGTAGCAGTATGATCAACTTTAATATTGTTAAGTTTAATCTCAGACACCATTTTAACACAGTTAATTAATTAACATTTTAATTTATCACTTTTACACACTTTCTCTTCATGATCACCTGCACATTTTCTACAGACAGTTTTACTTTTACAGTCTTTGGCAAAGTGATGGCAACCCCAGCATTTAAAACATCTCAGCACACTAACACAGTCGAAAACTCTGCATTTGTTCCAACCAACAATAATTTTCTCCTTAGACAACAATAATTTATGAGTCTGTGAATCAACTTCTAATATAATACTACCATACTCTTTATCATTTTTCACAAATTTATTCTTAACTATCAACTTATTTTCACTTTTCATCTCATTCTGACTGACAATAGTTTCTACCACCTCAGCATCACTAAGTTCAATTATATCTTTGTCCACTGTTACAATTTTAATTTTTGGCAGCTTCTTTTGAGGTATCTTAACCTCGTATTCACTACCAATTTTCTTCTTAATCTCTGTTGCAAGTTTCACTTTATCACTCTTTCTAGAACAGCCTACTACCACAGCACCTTTTTTAGTCGCACTAACTTTTTCAATTCCTACACCAAGCTTACAAACATCAATACTTTTTTTCACCTCACTCAAGGTCTTTGTTTTATCTTGAGTTCCTTTACGGATAATAATAACATTTTCAGTTTTTGAACGACTCACTTTAGCCGCATACGATTGTTCCAAACTCACTTTATTAGTATTAAGCAAGTTATTCGATGAAATGTCACACTTTTTAATGAAATTATCATTTAAAAAAGAACTCAAGGTATTCCGTTCTTGTTTAAGTAATGTTACCACCACAGATTCAATTTTTTTCTGAAAATTTGCGAACTCAGAAATCAACATTCTCTTGATGTCCAATTTACCATCAACCTGCTGCTTATTAAGTGTTTGAATAATTTTTAAAATTAACTCCACTTTTTCATTTAGTCCAAAGTCCTCACCAGTCTGCATTATATCTAGTTCATCTCTAGGTCTTTTGCTTCCTCGACTACCACCAGAAGCAATAGAGCTAGTTTCATCTCGACATATTTCAATAATTTCACCAAGACATTCTATTAACTGACCTTGGTCATTCAAAACTTTGTTTCCTTTTCTTACAACTTGGATGAAAAGGCATATTACATCCAGAACATTTAGTATTAACTTTTGATAATTTTTGCCTGCAATCACCACAGATAAATTTTAATTCATCCATTTTTCACGAATTATACATATAAACAATCTAAGCATACAATGCTTTCTGTTTCTTGCAAAGATATCTAGATTTAGTTTATTTCAGATGTAATGTAAAGGTGTAGCCACAGCAATTGTAAAAAACTCTGACGTCTATCTCAATATCATTAACAACAACAAAAATTTCCACGAGCACGAGCGCTACGTGCCGCCACGTTCCGTGTCTCACACACTACTGTGATCAGTTGATCATCCCGATTCAGACTGCTAATATGTAGGTTGCAAATTGTGCAATTCAAAAGAACACCACACTTTTCTACATCACAATTTGTCGAGTAAAAAAGCTACTGTATCTCAAACAAACACAAATAATATTCCTACTACTTCAGGAGCTTGCAATACTTCTAATTATTGCTCTCAAACTTCTGAACCAAATGTTATTTTATCTACTGCTCTTGTAATGATCAAAGATTCAACAGGAAACTATCAACAATGTAGATGCTTACTTGATGCAGGTTCGCAGTTAAATTGATTATCTTCAGCAATGAGCCGGAAGTTGAATTTGAGTACAATAAAAGCAAAATTATCGGTGTGGGGTGTGAATCAGACGTGTAGTCGTATGTCGGAAATCAGTATTAAATCACCCTAATATCCGTACGAAGTTACAGTTAACAGTTATATTTCAAACGAGTATCAGTCGACATTCCAAGCAATTTGTTTGATAAGATTCCGTTAAATATTCCGGAAAATTTGTGTCTAGCGGATCCACATTTTAATAAAATGATTGATTTAATTCTAAATGCTGAGGTATTTTGGAACATTTTAGGAAGTGAACGTATAAAATTCCATTCTCCAAATTTGTATTTATCTCAAACTTTGTTAGGATGGATAGTCAGACGTGCCGTGGAGAATATAAACGATCCAAGGGATCGTACTTGTAGCATTGCCATCATAAAACAAAATACTGATTTAACAGAACTAGTCGAAAGGTTCTGGAATCAAGAAGAAATCTGCGAAACGCAAGGTTCTTTAACAAAAGAGGAAATTGATTGCGAAAATCATTTTCGGGATATGTATTATCGCCGTAAACAAAATGGCAAGTTCGTGGTACAATTACCGTTCAAGGGCAGTGCGATTACGTTAGGTAACTCCGATAAGGTGGCATTAAAAATATTTATTTCTTTGGAGGGTAAATTGGATATTCTAACTGAAGAATTGTTTGCAGTTTTAAATCTTCCATTCATGTCTCCATCCACTTACCAAAAGTATCATGAACGGATCTCGGAGGTAATTCATGAAACTGCAAGAAAATGTATGGAGGAAGGCGCCGAAGAGAAGAAACGTTTAGCCAGAGAATTAGGAGAAGTAGATAGATATGGTGTTCCATATATTACAGTTGTGGCGGATGGTGCTTGGAGCAAACGGTCTTACAATACAAATTATGATGCTTCGTCGAGAGTGGTAGGTATTGCAGGTAGCATGACGATGACGCATTCTAATAATAAATATATAGGGTTGCATTATTGGGCAGCGTACGGGGAAATTGTTATTTCTTGGAATAAATATTGTTGTGTCTGCGCTCAGTTTGAGAAACGACAGACACCAGTTCCACACCACTTGTGCTATAAAAATTGGAAACATAGTTCGACGAGCATGGAATCGGACATTATAGTGGATGGATCTAAGAAAAGTGTCATAATGTACGGACTGAAGTATCTTCGTTAAGTGGGTGACAGAGATAGCAGTGTGCATAAGAAACTTATAGAATGTCGACCATATGGGAACACACTGGTGGAAAAGGTGGAATGTCGTAACCACCTCTTACGAAATTTTTGTAAAAAAATTCGAGAAATTTGCAGTAGGATATGTTGCCATTATATACTGCTGAACAAAAAAAAAACGGACACTTGCTTTGTGCGACAACAGCGTTAATTGAATACACGGCATACACATGATTTTCAGCCTACTAGAGTGGAACAGTTAGCCGTCAGTTGCGAGGGACTATGCAATAATGAATGCTCAGTTGCACAATAATTAGCTGAGAGTATACTTCTCCTGTTATTGTGTGATTGGCTTATAAATAATAGATTTTAGGTGTCCGTTTTTTTGTCCCACAGTAAAGTTTGTATTATTACCCATTATCCATATTTTGCAGGTCATAAGAGAAGCAATTCGGAAAACTTACCGGTACCTCCAGTCTTGAGAAAAATTGTTTTAGACCGGTGCAGTCGTCTACGAGCAAGTATAACAAAAGCCACCCAGTATCGTATACAAGAGAACACCCCGTTTGATACCAAGCAAATGAATCTCACATTAGATTTAAAAAATGTTATATCGCATGTCTGGGGAGCACAGGGAATGCGAGAAGTTGGGATACTTTACGTGCAGCAAAAAGGGTCTCGAAAAGAACTTGGTACCAGAAATGAAAGCATGTGGACTTTACAATGACATTGAAGTGTGTATGAATCGAAATATATTTCATGCACCCAGTCTGATAAGAAATATTGACAATAATGTAGCAGAGCATTATAATGCAATTGTGTGTAAATTTATAGGAGGGAAACGCATCAATTTTTCCTTAAAAGATTCTTATCAAACTAGATGTGAAGCGGCTTCAATTTCTTACAATACAGACGGCGATTATTATCGTGTTCTAAACAATGTGTACACAGAAGTCCGGTGGCAGTAACTAAAAAATATATTCAAAAAATTAAACACCGTCGTCTATTTTCTAGAAGATCCGTAAGAGCCAGGAAAGTATTTGTGCGAGAAAAATCTACTATGGCGGACCAAGATTACGGTAATGTGGATAATACAGAACCAGATATGCCAGATGAGGAGTACATCATGAGGAAGGATAGTTTCTTAAAGGATCTTAAGAAATCTGATGAAGAAATTAAAGCTAGGTATTGAGTTGCAAACTAGAACTCAAGCAGGCAACGCTTTGTGGCATCAAGAAAGATCGCTGCGTGAGACCGCATCTTGGTTTAGAAATGTCATAAAAATGAGAAAAACGACGTCTTGTGTAAATAAGGTGAAAGAAATGCTCTACGGAACATTTGCCGGAAATGTTAATACAAAATATGGCACTCAGCACGAACCATTCGCTCTTCAACAATTCTCAGAGGAATACAATTGTCATGTCCAGCCCTGTGGATTATTTATTTAACCAACAAGTCCCATGTTTGGTGCTGGTCCGGACGGTTTGGTTGGGGATGACTCCATTGTGGAAGTAAAATGCCCGTCAACAATTGCTCAACTGAGTCCTGTTGAAGGAATTACACAAAAAATTTTGACATTTGCCACTGTCGATCAGTTCGGTCAAATGATTTTAAAAGAAACGCACAGTTATTTTTTCCAAATTCAGGGGCAACTGGAAATTACGAATAGGAATTTCTGTTACTTTGTAGTATGGTCTTCTAAGGGCATGGCCGTTCAAAAGGTATACATAAACGTGTTTCATTTTTTGTGTATACCAATTCAACCCTATTATTTTCTTCATTTCGTCTGTTCTGCAGCAGTGCTTATGTTAAACGATAAAATAGCGTTTTTAGTCCAAATTAATCTGTGGGTGAAGTAATATTTTTGTGGAATATAATCCACAACTACTCTCAATCACTCTACTAACCACATATTTTTAGATTGAAAGGAACCACAACTTTTGAAAAGATAAGATGGAAAAGCCGTTAACAATATTTTATAACAGATGCCTGTTGCCGGAGTTGGTTTATCCCCGATTTACAAGAGGTTTACCCATTCGAAATCCAGATTGTACCTAAAGCCTTCGGCACATTCTGTACCTAACTTTGGTTCCGAGCTGCAGTCAGTCAAAGATGTACAATGTATATACGAGGAGGAGGATTAAAGAATCGAAGTTACAGCTGTATTTTTGTTGGCTAGTGTAGAAGCACTTTGCTTTCCTTCAATCGTTCAATAAACACAAAGTACCTAAATTAAATATATTTCATACATTAATTTATTACTAGTTGAACCCGTCCAAATTTGGACGTTGGTGTATCCTCTAATTCACGGGTCTTGAGTAGCGTAACCTTTTATTGCATAATATCGCTTTATTGAGCAATCGATATCATAACCGTTGGGTACTGAATACCCATTACTCCCAATAAAAACACTAGCAACATTATCGAAGGTGTTCGTACAATAAGATGTTTATATCTTTTAAATTTGCTCCTTCTGTCTACTTTATGGCATCAAAGCATCTTGTACAGTTTTGCCATTTGGAAATTTTAACATTACATTCAAAATCACCTATTCCAAAAATCCATGAACTGATTTTCATATCGATTCGTTTCCCTCTTAGACTTTCGCCATTTTGAATCCCCTAGTCTGAATTTTAATTTTGTAGTAGGTCTTTAGTGAAAGCGTGAACAAATCACAATATGCATTTTTAATGGATGTTTCGCTCAGCTTTCCCATAGTATCATTAGTTTCTCAATATTTTCACAATTTGACTTTGAAAAAACATACGTGTTATATCTCGAAAACGGCATTTTTGATTTTTTTTTCTCCTAGTTTAAAAGAGGGGGGCCGTTTACATAAGATTAACTATTTTTCAGAGCGTATATATTTTATTTTTTCGAGAAATAACACGTGTCAAGGTCCAATCGTGGAAATAATGAAAAATTAATGACACTACCGTAAAGCTACGTGTAAAATACATCGACAACGCCTCTTGTGCATTTTTTCTAGGTGTATTTTAGCACTGCCAACACGAGTTAAAAAAATGATTTTGAGCTCGCGCGCCGCGCATGGAGAGTTCGTGTGCAATGGCTCATATATTGATGGAACTTATTTTCATGCCATCGCCAATGCAATGGTTTTTCATATATTCCAAATGCATACCTGCATTTATTCCAACCGCGAGCTAAGTAGCTATAGAAATATTGTAAATACGTGCCTCTTACATCAGCCCGACTCTTACTCGTAACTCGTTGCACTTTTCAGTGTGGATAAGCGCCAATCTCTCACGCCACGCGACGAGATTAGAAACGTCCGTCTATTATTGTTGCCGAAAACAGAACCAACATAGGCGGGGTGAGTGTGTGGTAGACTGGACTTGATCACGTGATGTACATCGCTCTTAAGTCTAAATTTATTTGAAAGCCTAGAAATGAACAAATTAAATAGGACAGGTCTAATTATCAATGATCAACTGGACATAAACAATTCCCCTTTTACATTTAGTAGATTGTGTAGTTTTCTATATCCCCTCTTCTGTGAATTAGTATTTAAGTGAATTGTAATTTGGTTTAAGGCTATTAGCTTCTTCCACCTGAAGAAGCCACTGTATGGCGAAATGTACATTGGGGTACAATCATTTTTTTTTTCTAACTTGTGTATGTTTGTGTTTTCTTTATTGCAGAATAATAACAAATCAATTATTTATTATGTACTAACTTTTTAAATTTTACTTTTTTGAGGAAAAGTAAATTTCTTTTTTCTACGTATGTATGTCCTTACCACTGTTCGCTGTTTAAGTAGTCAACAAAAAACAAATAAATATAACGCCTCCACCAATTTTTCCCGTTCTTGTAAATATCAATAAAAAAATGGGTCCAAAATAGTTTTCATGTAAAATTATTTTGAAGGTACACGAACATTTTTTTTGTATAGTGTCACATAGTGCTCATATTTTTCCAAAATAATATTTTCCTTTAATTGTTTTTTATTTTATTGAATACATTTGTATTAATTTAAATATGTAACGTGTTGATTTTGCGAAACACGGAACCGCCACACGGAACTGACCAACTTCCTAAGTTCCGTTTGGGGGTAACTAAAATAGCATTATGCAGGTCAGAATAAAATAATTAGTTTTTGGCAGTCAGAGGGTGAGTAAAATGAAGCAAGTGAGTGAGAACGGTTAGGTGGGTGTAGCGGGTGACCGCTATCACTCACCCTAATATCCTATTAAAAGTCCCTGCCATTATTAACGCCCTTCTACAAGAATATTCAATACAATTGCTTGGGCAATCTAAACTAACAATAGATTCTTACTTACACACAATGAAGTTGCCTAATTTTTGGTTTTTCTTATTACAATTAAAATCATCTTTTGATCCTTAACTCTGGTGAAATAGGTTAACAATGAATCTAATTTTTTGTGTGTACTGATTTAAAAGCATTTGTCTTCACACAAGAAATAAAATACAATAAAAACTAGGTAGGGGAAGTTTGGGTAAAACGGGACAGCAAGGTTAAACGGGATACCAATATTATTTCATACATCGTTCTTCGCCATCTACCAAAAACGTTAGGGAAGTGTCGCACCAAAGGATAGACGCCTGCAGAAGCAGTTGGTGATATTTACTGTGCATAGAACAAACTTTAGGTAATTTTTTAAGATTTTTACGATTTCTATATAAACATAAGCAATGTGTCTTTATATATAATGAGAATGTTGTGATATATTTTGTAGAGGTAATAGCGATATAGTTAAACACCATTCTTGCAATAATATCGCCTCGAGTTGAGAGGTTAGAATGATGCTGTAATATAATTGTTAAAATGCCATTGCAGGTAAAACGAGTTATCCCATTTTCAACAACGTATCGTATATTAACAAAACTATCACTTGGGTTTGATATCATTAATAGTTTGTTATAAAAAAAAATTTAATTATCATGAAATACTAAAACGAAAATGAGCTCGGGCGCCACTTTGTCAAACAAAGAAAAGAATGAATGAATTGAAAACTTTATTGAGCACCGGGTAGTGCATCGGTGGTTCCTGTAGAATCCTGAGAGTCAAGAGAGCTCGAAGCTCTCTTAAAAAAAACAAAAAAAAACTTGAAGAGTATATTAACAAAAAAGGTACATTAAAAGAAAACTTACAAAGACAACACAAGCCCAACCAAAATATAACGCACCCTGCGCCAACGTAGGGACTTCAGCTGGTTTCCGGGTCTTGAAGGGGACTTTTCAAAAACGTATGAGACCAGGCAATAGATAAAAGGACTTTGTAAACCAACCTTATTAGTTTTATACCAGAGCCGCCTGCAGGTGTTGATCGGCTCGTATCAATTTGGTTTGGATATGATTATATAATATGTCTCTTAGCCTGGTTGACCTTTCCTCTAGGAATCTTCACCCCGACCCGTAATCCCAGCTTCAGAGTCCGTCTGGAGCCTAAACTAAGATGGATGGATGGGCTGACAAATAACAGGAACAAAGATTTACAAAAATATTACCTAAAAGTGAATAAATTAATTAAAATATTATAATTTTGTCGAAAATGAAGATGTCTAAAAAATAAAAGGTAGGAAAAGGAAGTATATAGGTGAGTCCACGTCGAAATCAAACAAACCAAGATTCATCTAAGCACTCACCAGATACCACAAGAACAAAAAAATTATTTGAAAAATGAAATTACTGAGAACAAAGGAGTGAAAAGCTAAATTAATAATTTACAAAATAGCCACAAAGGCCCAAAAGATTAAAAAGAAAAAATAAGATTTACAAAATGCCTCGTGGCAACAAAAAAAATTGACAAAATAGTTAAAATTAATTAAAAAAAAAACAATTTAAAAGAGTGCTTCGAGAAGTTATAAAAAATTAAAGAAAAAATTAACGAAATACTTAATTTGAATAAATTTACGTAATATATTAATTAGGTGAGAAGTTCACACAAGTAGAAGCACAAAACACGAACAGAAACACAGACACACACACACACACGTCAGGCCAGTGTCAAGGATCGAGGAAAAAGATCTCGAGCACCGACCGGAAAATTTCATCGATCCCTCCATCGATCGCCTAGTCCTGCGCGAAGGTTGTTAGCCTTGATGATAAGACGGAAGGTCGATCAACATTAAGAAATAATCAACAAAACTGAACCAAGACAAACACAAACTGAATCGAAATAAATAAAACTTCAGTAACGGGATTTTTCATAAAAAAAAACGTTACAGTATCCCGTTTTACCTTAATACGAATAAAGACGAAACAGTTTATTATTAAGAGGGATTTGCATTACATTTACCCCTTTTTAATTCATCAACTTAACTCTACATTTCATCTGAAAGTAGTGACGATGAACCACTGATCAATTTACATAAGGTATCGACATCAACACTTATTTCTATTTATCCTCAATAATTACGTCCATATCCAAAGGTGACAGACAAAAAAGTCAACAACTGCAAAAACAGAGGTTAAACTGCCGTATTAACGAGCTCGCCATATAAAAATGAATTAACCGCAACCCTAGAAGCTAAAAAGTTAAAGGAAAGTTCTAGCCAAAATCCACAGACATTAAAAAGAAAACGTAATTTGAAAAATAAGAAATGATAGCAGCGATTCTGACAATAACCCTGAATGTTCCTATTGTGGAAATTCGTATGCGAAGAGTAAAAACGATGACGGATGAATTGTGTTCTTCCTGCCAGAAGTGGATGCATAAAGCTTGCGGTGGAGTAGACAGCGACGACGAACAATTATTTGTTTGTGGTTTTTGTTTATAACCACGTTAAAAATCTTATCCCATTTACCGACACTATGTATCCCATTTTAACAACATAGTGTGGGTAAAATGGGAAATTACATAGGCTACAGAAACTAATTTTTTAATATTAATACTGCTATAAGTTTAGCTTATTTTTAATAAAATAATAAGTAAACTATTGTTTGATTAATTTTCGTGCTTCTAGGATTTAAATTCGATCGTATACAATTACTCAAGCACTAAGTATCCCGTTTTACCCATACTTCCCCTACTTAATAATACGCATAATAAATTAGGGAAGCGTCAGTATTGACTTTGTTGCCCACGCAATTTTAAGGAATACAATTGAGAAATGCTTTGTTTACCATTTAGGTGTAAAATATTTTTCGATTCCTACGTAAAACTTTATATTTTTAATTTGATGACTTTTTCCCGGCGAAGCCATCTTTTATAGGACAGTAACGTTTATGGATGAGAACTCTTTTAGCCTGTATTTGGCAAAATTTTCAAAATAGATTTACAATTTTTTTACTGGTCATTAAATTTGTAATTTGCCGTTACTAAAAAATAAATCTCTCAAACCAACATTTACACACCAGAACTAGGATTTCACCAAGACGAGTTTTAATTTTGACGTCCACTTCTCTTGATTTGAAACTCAAAATCAAAGAAATTCTTCTTGTCTTGTGCAATTTCTTAATGTTAATTTCATGTCTTGATTCGAGAGTCTCGATATTTTTCGACACACAGAGGAAGATAATATCTTAAGCTTCAAAAGGATACTTTAAATTTTAATATTTAAATAAACAACCCTGTTAATAATAACAAAAATCAAGCAAGGAGTATCTTACAAGGTATATTTTAAAAGATGCTGAGACTTCTGACAAAATTTCTTAATTTCGAAGTTTATGGGCGTAATATTCTTGAAATTGTCTCGTTTTTTTACATGGCAGTTCTAGCCCTGAATCAAGGCAATAATTTTTGAGAGCAAAAGTCTCATGAAGCTAAATTTGTCTTAAAATTATAACTTGAAAGCAAAAACTAAAGTATTATACACAGGAATGATTCCCAAAAAAAAAAAAAAAGTTAAAGCCTGCCAAATAAATCCTGAAGGAATAAGTACCAACGAATTTCGAAAAATGGGCAGATCTCAAATCGCTTGGACAGGTTACTAATGTACATCATGGATCTTATAACGATGTGTTGAGTATTTTCCAAATAAGATTATTTAATTGTAAGCCCGACAATACCAACTAATTTTAGAGAAAACTCATACAAGGTGCCGAAATGTCAGTAGGATTTGAAAATAGCATTCTAATTGAAGGTCGCATACAATAAGAAATCGATCGTACTAACAATCAAATGTATCTACCTATTTGAGCAAGTACTTATTATGTACAATATTCGAACATACCAGTTTTTATAACTTATAATTCTTGATTCAGGTAATAAATACATAAACACATGGTTTTATCACCTTAATAAAACTGCTTCAAGTATTGATTTAACTTTACTTGGGAACCGTTCAAATCTACTTCTGCTCTGCAAGATTTGATTCATTGATACTTGGCAGCCGTGTTGGCAAATATCAACGACCTCGGGTCACCGTCCTAGTTTCCAGCTTGGCCTACTTTGTCGTTGCTATGACGTCATTAGTGCCCCTTTACTCAATATCTGAACGCTTTCTAGTAACAAAAACCGACGTCACTCGTGAGCGAGTGAAATGCCTTTCTAAAAGCTCGAAACTGGTGGGGAGATGCAAAATAGGATGAAAAATAAGGAGCTGTTCGCATTAGGTAAAAGTGTCGATTTTCGTGTAAAATGGAACTATTTATAACATACAGATATAAATGTCAACCGGTAAAAACCTTTTTCAGCATAACATCTGCAGGAATTTAGAAAAAAGGTGAATATTTAGGATAGGGAAAGGTTTAATCTATACCGTAGGAAATAAAACACAACTGTTTAATATCGAAATTATTTCATTACTTCAACTGAGCTTTTCTCAAAATTATTGTACCATTAATAAGGAATTCTATTTACAAACAGAAGGCTTAAGTATGGGTAATCCCATAAGTCCTCTTCTTGCAGATGCATTCATGGATTTCATAAAACAAAAGACTGCAGTACTTCTTTTATTTAATAAGGTTAATTATTGGTATCGCTATGTCGACGACATTATTGTTTGTTTCAATGGCACTACCAGACAAATACATAGTCTCCTAAATCAGATTATTAACATACACAAGAATATCAAATTTACTTTAGAACTCGAGAAGGAAGAAACTGAATTTTTCGATCTATCAATCTCAATAGCTAATAACAAACATAATTTTAACATTTATCATAAACCCACACATACGGATACTACTATACATAATATTTCCATGATTCATAGACTTATTTCCATACCACTATCAAAAGATAACTTTAATACAGAATTTCGCCGAATCCAAACCATACCTCGAAATAACTCTACTACTATCGTTGGTAATATTTAAAAAAATATTTTTATTTATTTTATTTATTTAGTCCAGTACTTATATAGTATACAAAGTTAGTTGTATAACAACTCCCACAGAGATACACGCAGGTACCTGTTGGTGGGACTGGCTTAGGTATAAATATAATTACAAAATTAAGAAAATTAATAATACTATAAAGAATTATAAAGAAAATTCAAGAATTTATAGAATTAAGGAGACAAGAAAAATAATATAGTACAAATATAGCTTAATGAGTTTATACATTGTTAGATTGCATGTAGATCGTAGCAAAAACATTACATCAAGCGTTGCCTCGCCTCTCAATTTCATTTCAGCATTCGTTGCACAATAGAGTTGATAGTAATTGGTAGTAGTTGAACTAAATTCACAATCAGTACGGCCCAGTGAAAGATGAAGGCGATGTTACATAGTATTCCTGATCCAGGTTTTCAAGTCTTTTTTGAAGAGATCAGTTGGAAGATCCTTGAGATGAGTAGGAAGACCATTATATAATATAAAGCAATTGCTCTGTGTAGACTAGATTTAGCACCAATTGTTTTATGTCGTATTGGTAGTTGCTTTAAAATAATTAAAGAAAAACATTTTACGATCAATTTATCCTATAAAAAAAGAATCCCGTAATTATTCTAGTTTTGCTTACTTCGGTAAACTTACAGAAGAAATTTCAAAAGAACTTAGTAAACAACATCTAAACATTCAAATCTAAATTTACTAAATAATAAAGACCCCATTGATAAGACATCGGGTTCAGGAGTTTATTTGCTGAATTGTGGGAGTTTCCAAAAAGTGTATATAGGCCAAACAGGAAGGAAGTTTTCCGAAAGGATAAAGGAACATTCAGATGGCTTTACCAAGAATAAAAATACATCTATGTACGCCAACCACCTAATCGAAGAGCACACTTACCTAATTTTGAATTTAAAATTTTACACCAAGAAAATAAGGGATACAAATTAAATCTCCTCTCTTTGAAATCAATAAATATAATCTTAAAAAACTAATCCTCAACGACCAAATAGATATTCACAATTCACCACTACCAAATAAGGGTTTATTAAAATTTTTTTGTTAATCTCTTAAACAATTGTTTTATTTCCTACGTTATAATGGAGTTTAAACATATTGGTGCCTATTCAATTAAATATTTAATCCATATTTCCTTAACTAGGTACCTAATACTTTAATTTTTGCATTATCTAATGTGTACGGCATTAATTGAATGATTGTCCTTAACTATTAAAAAAAGTTATTTACTCTAGAATCATTAACGTATCATTATGATGAATTATATAAAAAGTGATTCTAAAACTTGAAACAGAAGTATTCCATTACTAAAAACCAAAAAGAGAATTAGTAATAAAAATACCTACCTAGGTATCTACTTATTTTAAAAAGCTTTAACAGTTGACCATATGGATCGAAAAATTTAAGTTGTACAAAAAAAAAACATTATTAAGAGGAAATTAAAAAACTTTATTTCTAGTTTGTAAAATGTATACATGAATTACTGATGTGATTCTTTTTTGTATGTGTATTAGGTAGTCTTTAGTTTGCTAGTTCCTACGTTTTTGATATACTTCTGTAGGAATGACTATTATATCCTATACAGATAAAAAGTCACAGAAATATTGTACAGTCGTTGTCAATTGTATTAAATCAATTATTATGACATTTGTTGCATACGTTTTCAAAACTGGGTCGTACTAATTATTATCAAAGGTAACCGCGTTAAGCTGCGACCTATATGAATTTTATTGAAACAAAGGTTCAGTGTACTTTAGCGTAAATAAATTAGAGAGTCCATTATAACAGAATTGGAGCATCCTTGGGTAAGTCAAAAAGGGCCGCACCACCCATACCACTGCGGAAATTGTGACGTAAAATCATTGAGAGCGACGAGAACCAGGTTGACCCAATAATCTGACAACCGCTCTAGACACCACCTCATTCACCGGTTTCTGGAAGCAGCTAAAAATAGATGCCCGCAGTCAACGACCTTTCGAAAGTGGGACAACGCTCCCAAAATATCCTGCAGGATAACAGCAGTACACCATTTGCACACGCGCCAGCGCAAGTGGAAAGAGAGCAAGGATGTATGAAAGAATGGATAAGCTATGCCTGTTGCAATGTAATGTAGGAACATAAATATAATTCAGTGTTCGCGTTAGGGGAAAAACGATAAAGTAAATAGCGCTGATCCGCATCCCTATTGTTAATAATTGATAATAACGTTTATCCACCTGGAATTTAAAAATATCGTTGTACCCATTTAAGATTGTACCATATTGGTACAATATATTGACTACGTGCTGAAAGTTATGAAATAAAATGGGTCAAGTACGTTTCCCGATTTCCGAATTAGCACAAATCGAAGGGCTGAAAGACACACGTGCGTTATAAATAACTACACAAAATAAAACTTTTGAGTTATTATATTATCTTAAATTTGGTTTTTGAAAATTAATAAAAGGATGGTCTAATATCAAAAAGAGTTTACAGTATAATTTTAATAATAATTTGGATATAAATTCTATTAAATTTTACATGATATACCTAATAAATTAATTAAATTAATGTTATCTTTTACCGGTGTGCACATAAGGAATTAATTTTTTTGGACGAAAATACATAATTTTTATTCGGGTAATATTGTAGTATTCAGGTCATTTGTCCTTAGAATATTAAAATGTCGAATAGAAGTAAGAGAATTTTAGCAGAGTACAACCATCATCAAATCCATCACTTTACATTCAACGAATGTCTATATCATCACAGATCCTACATCAATCATCACTTCAGCAGCCATCATCACTCACCCGAAAAAACGCAATTGTTCACTACAAGGCGCAGCATTCTTTTACATTCAACATGAATCATTATCACAGATCCTACATCAATCACTACTTCAGCAGTCACCACCACCACTAAAGAGGTCTCCTCAACCAACATCAGCAGCAACATCAAAAACACAGTAATCATACACATACCTCTCCTCATCTAACTCTGAACCATATCAAGACCCTAAAAGTTCTTATCGGCCAAACAGACAGTGAAACAAAAAGTGTTTGTGTTTTATCAGTAGAAAATACTAATGATTGTGACAAACAAAGTGATTTGTCTAGTTCGGAAAATGTAGATACAAGTAAAACTGTAGTCATTTTGGTGAAGTACTGAACACGTGTTGGTATCTGCTCCAATATAGTTTGAGTGCGATCAATGTTTAATTGTTACGTTTTTTTGAAACCTAATCTTAAAAAGTGTTGTAAAGATTACATCTGCCTAGTTGATATTTAATTTTCATTTTTAATAGTCTGTGAGAAAGACTGTCGTCCGTTTTGTTGGAGAAGTTGAAAAGCAAGGTTAAGAATGACTTCTAAAGACGACTGCTTGGCTTGTAAAAAGCCAGTTATTGACAAAAAGAGGTGTAAAGGATGTAACCAAGCGTTTCATTCAAGCTGTGCACAACAAGTGCTGAAGAAGTGGTAGCAACCTACTGTGGGGAAAAAAGAACTCTCAATCATTTCAATCAACCTCCAAAACAGCGGTCGAAAAAGGATCGCAGCAACAAAACGCGAGCAATGAAGAGCTGGAAAGGATATCTTCTGTAATGCTTGATAATGCTCTAAGAAAGCATTTTGCGCAAATGCAAGATGAAATTAGGAAAACAAGTGGAGGTATAAGAGAGGACATACGAGAAATTGACAAGAAAATCATCACTCTCAACAATAATATTGTGACGTGTTCAGTCACGGAAAACACAATTAACAAAACAAAACAACGAATTTATTTAATTACTAAAATTAGTTTGACTACACTACAGTTATGAACAAGTCCGCACAATTTATTTAACTAAAAGTCTCTTTTAATCGCCGTTCCGGTAGACACTATCTATCGCTCTCTATGAACTCTATCGCCACTATGGTTCGCCTGTATCGCCTATCGATCGCTGCGCTTCCAAACATCAGCTGTCCACTGTTAACTAACTCGGTGTGAGTGTCTCGTCCGCCTTTTATAGTCTTCTCGGCCTTTTTCTAGGGTATTCTACAGCCGTCTAGTAATCCAATTGTTTTCCCATTGATCTTTGCTGGTGTTTTCTAGATGTTTCAGGAAAGCCGAGAATATTCCTTATGTAATCAGGGAAGATGTTCATTAATTATGCTCACACCAACTTAATTGGCAAGTACTCGTAACAATATAAACGTACTAAATTACCAGATTGATGGTAACACAGAAGAAATTGAAAGTGTTAAGGCTGATATCAGCAAGATGGAAACAAAATTCCAAGCGTTGGATAAAAACATTGAAAAAATAAAAAAAGATACAGATGGTAATGCTAGTAAAATGGATACTCTACCTAAAGATATTGATACTGTGGATGCAAAATTGAAATTTAAAATAAAGTAAATAACCATGAGCATACGGTTGAAGAAACAATAATCAACATTGAACTTGGAATGAAACAGGAAGGAATTGAAATGCAGGAGGAGATTATCAGAGAATTTAATGAAAGAAGAATGAAAGAGAGAAATGTTATAATTTTTGGTCTACCAGAGGCAACATCCAATTACAGTGACAGTGAAAAAGTAAAAAAAATATTGAGAGATGCTCCTTATGACACCCAGAATCTTAGCTCTTTTAGAATAATGAAGACTTTGGCGGTTGTTGTAGAACGAACAAAATAGCTCAAACCCCAACGCCAAAACACGACACTTTGGTTGTCCGAAGCACTTTTCGGTAACAAAGTTACCTTCTTCAAGGACTGAAGTGAACTAAACCTAAAAGAGAACTAATCCTAATATATACTGAAAGTTTTTAAGGTTCAGTGAACATTGTTTAGCAGCAATAGTGATGATGTTCAATGGACCTTGACAATAACAAAAAATAATAATTAAACTAGAATAAACAGCGGAGATCCAGGGATAGGATCCTTGTCATTGTTAAGTAAAATTTGGTTATTTTTACAAATGTATAAACTTTCAAAACTATCTAGTAGACAATTATTCCTAACTTCCTTAACTAATTTAAGATTATTAATATTAATATTATGTTCTTTAGTAAGAATATATTGGGCAACACTAGATTTTTCGGCTCTACCAAACCGTGCATGAGCTAAATGCTCCTTGAACCTGGTTTGGATCGAGCGTCTAGTTTGTCCAATATATTTTTTACTACAGTCATTACAGCTAATTTCATATATCCCCGACTTTTCTAAGAAAGGAATTTTATCCTTGGGGTTACCGAGGAGAGTTTGAAGTGAGTTACCACTTGAACTGTAGACAATGCGAAAACCAAGTTTACGAAAAATGCCTTCGAATCCTCGAGTAAATCTTGGCTCGTATGGCATAGTAGTAAACTTGGTCTTACTGGTGTCTGTTTGAAAAGTCGAAGATCTTAAAACAGAATTCTTAAATTTAATCTTATTAGCTAATTTATGAATGATGTTACTATTGTAACCATTGTCAATCGCAATTTTCTTAATTGTACAGAGTCCTATGATTACTACTTTTAGTAAGAGGAAAACTAAGCAATCTATGTACAAGAAAATTAAAACTAGCCATTTTATGTTGAACGCAATGATTTGAGTCGTTGGTTATAAATCTAGAGGTATTAGTGGGAATAGGAAAAAACTCAAGATAAAATCCGTCCGCTTAAATTAGTTTTTAAATCTCAAGATCAAGCTATGTGGCTGCTCAAGCAAACAGACATGGCAAAAGAAATTAATATCTACTTTAAAGATGACAAAACAAAACTTCAAAGGATGCAACTGGCTAGGACGCTTGAAGAACTAAAAAATAGAGAAGAAAAGGGAGAGATGAAAATCAGACTGAAGTATATAAACTCCATTCCTACAATTGTAAAAATCAAAGAAATAAAAAATAACAAGGAAAACTGAACGCGGGAGTCCCTCTGCATTTCTACTACCAGAACATCAGTAGTATTAGAAACAAGATTCACTTAATAAAAGATAATATAGCCACCAATGCACAATATCATGATTTCATTATTTTGACGGAAACATGGATTGATGAAAGAGACATATACAACATCCCAGATTTAAGCTATACACCTGTAACAGAAATGCGAAAAAATCCATGCAGTTGAGAGGTGGTGGAGTCGCAATCTATGCCAAAGTTCCTGCCTATGCTACGAGTGTCTACCTTGCAAGGCAGACTTTCGAGCAACTCCACAAGCGACGAAGTCGAAGTCGAAAGTTATCGGTTAAATGGTTAAATTAATGGTGAAATATCTAAATCGTTTGAGGTTACCTCTAGAGTACCGCAGGGATCGCACCTGGGATCGCTTCTGTTTACAATTTTTATAAACGACATTGGCGAGAAAGTTAAAGATTGTAAGTTTTTGTTGTACGCAGACGACCTTAAGATTTTTTAGAGTGATATCGGATGAGGATGACCGGCGTGTGCTCCAGAGGGGCCTAAACAGCGTGGTTGAGTAGTGCAAGGAAAATGAATTGGAACTAAATATAGAAAAATGTAGTCATAAGCTTCTGTAGAACAAAGGTAATACAAACAAAATAATGAGATAAATGGAAAACTGCTTAAACATGTCAATCAGTTTAAGGATCTGGGGGGTGATTTTTGACGATGAATTGACCTTTGTTCCGCATGCAAAGCTGGTGACTAATAAGGCTCACAGTAAATGGTATTGTATAGTGAGTAAAGCAAGAGGTTTCGAAAACCCAAAATCATTTGCAGTGCTTGTACTCTTTCGTTAGATCAGCACCGATATATGCAATCAATATATGGTAGGGGACACCGGGGTTAATTGACTAATGGGGTTAGTTGACAAAGTTACTCTAACTTTTCTATTGTACAATAGATGTCTTTTCTATGGGCGATAGTGAAGCATACAAATGACTCGCCCGCCATTTAATGCTTCGCCATCACAAGAGGTAGTGTGTTGTGCCAGTGAAAATAAGAAATCTAAAAACATCGGTGGTAAGTAAATATTTTGATGTTGACTTTTTATGAATTTGCGACCACTAGGTACTGATAGATACTTTTGCATGAATATTTTGTGGAAATGTTGTATATTGACTATAATTTATGATATTTGATTTTATCCGGTTCTTCAAGGTTTTGTACATGAGGCCTTTAACAAGTGAGAATATCGGACGGGGTTACTCGACTAAGCATAAACGGGGTTATTTGACTATTAGTCAACTAACCCCGGATATTGTTCGTTTTCCTGTTTTATTGTGTTTTGCTCGTATTAAAACTGCCTGTATTTGTTACAGGCATCAACATGAGAAATTACAAGCGAAAAATTGAGAAAGGCATATCATCAGTTGATACTATTTTACGGGTAGTGCGAATAGTTATAAATGAAGGTAGGAGCGTTAATAGTGTTGCTAAAGACTTTCTCATTCCCCAAAAAACTCTTGATCGCTTCGTCAAAAAAGCAAAGTTATCGGGCGCTGAAATAAAACTAGAACGTGTTGGTTACTTTAACAGGCAACAGTTGTTTTCTCAAGAACAAGAGACTCTTTTAGTTAATTAATTAAAACAATGACGCCGAAAGAACTCCGAAAATTTGCATATGAATATGCTCTTTCTAATAAACTTCGGATTCCGGCTAGTTGGACTAACAATAAAATGGCAGGTCCGGATTGATATACTTTTTTTATCAAAAGACATAGAAGCTTATCTTTAAGATGCCCACAAGCTACAAGTTTATCGAGGGCAACTTCGTTTAGCAAAACCAGTGTTGCAAAGTTTTTCTCCAATTTGAAGACCGTATACGACCGACTCAATTTGGAAGCTTGTGATATTTAAAATGTCGACGAGACAGGCATAACAACGGTCCAAAGGCCGGACAAGATAGTGGCTCCACGTGGTTTTAAACAGATAGGAAAACTTGTGTCAGCCGAAAGAGGGACTCTTGTGACACTCACTGTTGCAGTATCCGCAAGCGGAAATACGATTCCTCCTTTTTTTATTTTCCCGCGGGTAAACTATCGAGACCACTTTATCAGAGATGCGTCTGCCGGAAGCCAGGGTGACGCCAATCCATCTGGATGGATGAAGGAGGAACATTTCATCAAATTTATTAAACATTTCGTTCATCATGCAAGATGTTCCAAGGAGAGGCCCACGCTTTTGTTGCTCGACAGTCATGATTCCCACCTTTCACTAGCAGCTTTGGGTATTTGCAAAGTAACTGGTGTGACAGTTTTATCGATCCCTCCTCACTGTTCACACATATTGCAGCCTCTGGACAGAAGCGTTTACGGACCACTAAAAAAGTATTGCAATTCTGGTATTGACAATTGGATAGTAAATAACTCTGGCAAGACATTTTCATATATGACATCCCTGGAATTATAAAAATGACCTTACCTTTAGCTACTTCGCCAACTAACGTAATGGCTGGCTTTCAGAAGACCGGAATCTGTCCCTTTAATGAAAATATTTTTTCTGACAGTGAATTTTTACCTTCATACGTGACAGATAGGTCTACTCCGACAAATGAAGATGAAGACTTGATAGTCAACAAAGAAAACCCACGTATAGTCGATAACATTGTAAATGAGTCCAATGAACATCCTCTTGAAATCAATGAAAATGCAAATAACGAAAATCCACATGCAAACATAATTAGACCCGAACAGGTAAGGCCATTTCCAAAAGCAACTGCACGACAGAATACTAGAAAAGCGAGAAAAAAGAGACACAGTGCTATTTTAACAGACACTCCCATAAAAGATGCACTGAAAGAAGAAAAAGAATGCATTAATAAAAATAAACATCCACGTAAGAAAACAATTGTTGAGAAGAAAAATACCAAAAACAATAAAATCAGAGATGGTGAAAAATTTTTTTTCCGAGAAGAATGTCCCGCACCATCCACATCATTTAAGATATATTCTTCGTCCTCAGAGTCAGAATATGATACAGAATGTTTGGTATGCGACGAACCTTATAGTGATAGTGCTCGTGGCGAGTACTGGGTGAAATGTACACGTTGTAGCAGGTGGGACCATGTAAAATGTGTTAGCTCTAAAATAGCGTTTTTGTGTGGATTAACTGTGATTCGGATGATGATTTGTAGGCCCAATTTAGCATACAAATCATCATCTGGTTCCTTACAATAAATATATATGAGAAAATAAATATTTCAGTTTGGTTAATACCATTACTTTTTTCTTAATGTCTGTTTTTTAATGTATGGCTACATTTGTAGGTCTAATAATAATGATCTGGTTCACTACAACAAATACGTATGAGAAAATAAATGTTTAATTTGTGTTATGTGTTTTTGGAATTCTATTCCTTTCTTAAAAATTTAAAAGTAATTGTTAAGTCAATTAACCCCATCATGTATGTCAACTAATCCCACATGCGGGGTTTGTTGACTTACTACACTCACTAAACTAAATATGATGAAAACTCACACCTAGGCTCAATTAAAGGGATTTTCAAAATTAAGCCTGTATAACTAAGTAAATATGTAAACTTTTGGGCTGCAACAAGTCAGCACAATGTTAAGGGTTTAGTTACAAAAATTACACCCACTCTCAATAACGACAACAATTAAGTAATAAAAAGTACCTTTTAAGTTGACAAAATTAGTGAAAATCGCGCAGCTGTAATAAACTCGACTGTCGGCATCATGCAAACCAAACTTTCTAAGAAATTCGTTCTTTTGTTTACAAATTGGGATTGCACGTATAGACTGTTGTTGACCATGACTAATAAGTATGGATTTATGGATTTAATACGTTATCATATTCTTAGTTGCTCACAAACTTTCCAACTGTAAACATGGCTAGTAAAAGAAAACCACTGTGTATTGACGAAAAAGTTTTACTAATACGTGCAATAGAAACGGGAGAGAAGATAAGTGATGTTGGCAGACGCTTTGGATTTAGCCGCTTTACCGTGTCCACAATATGGAAAATAAAAAAAAAATTCTCCAAGCAGAGATGGAGGGGAAATCTTCCAAAACATTAAAGAAGCCTAAATACGAAGATTTGGATCAAGCTATACTATCATGGTTTCACCGACAGCACCAGAATAATATGCCTATCTCGGGGCCAATCGTGAAAGCTAAGGCGGAGAATTTCGATGAAGAACTTGGTTTAAATTCTTTCAAAGCATCAGAAGGATGACTCAGAAAATTCAAGCAACGTCATAATATCAACTATTGTAAAATAAGTGGAGAAGCGCGAAGTGTTGATACAAAAGTTACTCATGAATGGATTAATACAGTGTGGCGAAAATTGTCAGAAAAATACGCCCCAAGTGACATTTTCAATGCTGATGAAGCAGGAATTTTCTATAAGTTGACTCCAGATAAAACTCTGAAATTTAAAAGGGAAAGAAAAGTGTGTGGGAGGAAAGCTCTCCAAGGAGCGTATTACGATGCTTGTGGCTGCTAATATGGATGGTAAAAAATCCGCGCTGTTTTAACATTAAAAAATTGCAAGTGACTTATAAAGCTAATAAATCAGCTTGGATGACCAGTCAACTTTTTGAAGAAGAATTGCGAAAGTGGGATTCAGAATTAAAAGGACGAAAAATTTCACTTCTTGCTGACAACTGCCCTGCCCACCCGTTTGTATCAAACCTTCAAAACATAGAGTTGGCATTTCTTCCTCCAAATACCACTAGTATCTTACAGCCAATGGACCAGAGTGTGATTAAAAGCCTCAAGGGTCACTACCGAAGGAAATTATTGATGGAACTAGTCGAATCTGAGGGTAAAACTTCTGTTAATATGCTGCAAGCAATCAATTTTTTATCAAAAGCCTGGGAAGATGTGACACCCACAACTATACAGCACTCTTTTCGACATGCTGGACTTTGCACCAATACCAGTAATGAGGTGGAAACAGAACCTGTTTGAGAGCGACGATGACCTTCCATTAACTAAGTGAATGCAACAGTTCAACATGGCAGGAAATTTTACGGAAAATCTTCGAAGTAGACGACTGCCTACTTACAACGGCTTCACTCACAGACAAAGAAATTTTGGATTCAGTGAGAAAAACTGAGGATGAGGAACAAGAAGATGAGACGGATGAGTCGGAGCCTCCGCCAAGCATTAAAGAAGCTCTAGAAGCGGCTAAATTATTGGAAAAGTACTTCCTTTATCACCAAGATGCCTCAATATCGCAAGATGTGAATAAAATAAGTAAAATAATACAACAAAATTACTGGTGCAGCAAAAGACGCAAGACAAAAATAACAGAATATACGCAATAGCGTTCAAATAAGATTATTTTTTATGTACATAACTACTAGCTTGAAATAAACCTTTTATTTTCATAATTCTGATTTTTCTTCTTTCCATTTAACAACTCTCTATAACGCCATAAAAAATAAAAAAGAATAGAGAAAAGAATACTGATCTTATTCTATTGTATTGTGACGGACGTGTCATTTTAAATGACGTTGACATTCGCCGACTGCGAAATTTGTATGAACGTTACCTATGACGCGTTCCAGAAGGTTCGAGAGTTAGGTTATGTTAGGTTAGGCTCCCCCCCCCCGAGGAGCTGCGAGACCTTGAAGTTGGTGGGGGGGCAGCAATGATCTCGTGGTTTTGGTGGATGTAGGAGGCCCAACCTCCTGCGTCCTCCAAAACAGCGGGATTAGCAAAGGGCAGCTCAAATACCGCGGTGGGATAGGGGACCACCGTGAGAACAAATCCCCCTCTGAGCAGTAACTGCTGAATTCAGTAGGCGATCGGCGGGGCTCTGCTGCTCAGAGTATCACACCTCGCGCGGGTACACCCAACCGTATAGGGTAAAAATATGAGTACAACTAATAACATTTATAGCCAGGGCGGGGACGGGGATCGGGTTCCCCCCTCCATTCGGAACCGTCTAGAAGATGAGCCCGGTACTAAGACGAAAAAGCATACGGACGCGGATAAAATGAGTGGTATAGTAAGAAGTTGTAGTGTAAGTGGCAGTGAACTGACGGTAGAGCTGAAAAGAATGTTGTTTGATAAAAAGGACAAGTTGGTTACGACGCCTCCTGGAAATACAGGCAATAAGACAAGCACTAAGCGTAGAACAGACGAAAACACAACTCATACGGATAATAAAGTATTTATATTAGAAGAAATGAGACTGGAAACGGAGAGTGGAAGAGAGGAAAAAGGACGAGCGAAAAGGAAAAGAGTAATAAACAGCCAGGAGTCGGAGAGCTCTCCGGAGAACACTCCCAAAAGGATTAAAAAGGGAGCAGTAACGCAATTTAGAAAAAATTTGGAAAGATTAGATAAGAACATTGCCAAACTCTTCAGCATAATGGCGACATCAACAAATGTCAAAAAGGAGATAAAGGAAATAGCCGGCGACATAAAATATATAAACAAGAAATTAAAAAGTAATGCCATAAGAGAATGGATAGAGGAGGAAAGGTGGATGGTAAAGGAGAAATGTAAGAAGGTGAATATTGAAACACAAACTAATGATGTAGAAAGAGAACTGAGATCGGTGGGAACGCAGGCAGGGAATGAAGACATAATAGAAAAAAATTAAAGCGAGGGAAATAAATGAAAAGATAGAGGGAAGGGAGAAAACTTATAAAAAATGTATACAACTGGATGAAGAAAAGGTATGGCCGGAAAACTGTTTTCAGGTTTGCAAACGAAATGAGGAAGAGGGAGAAAGCAAAGATGGAATCAGTACCTTATTGGTAGTTACCGAGATTGAAGTGGAAATGACCGGAGTAGACAACTGGCGCAGAGGAAGGAGAATGATAGAATATATTGGGAGAAATAGGAAATTAACGGTATACGTTAACCCTTTAGGTATCTTCGGGAGAATATTTTCCCACCGCATTCGTAGCTTAGATAGTAACGGGAAAATATCTTCCCACCTGCTCACTAGTGTACTTTTGTACTACAGATTTGATATCTGCCATGAAAACCGCCAACTTGTGTAAACTTCTAGAAGCAACGGATTTAGGTGGGAAGTAATTATCCCAGTGGGTGGTAGTTGAGTGCTCAAAGTAGTTTATTATAAGGTGATCGACTTATATCTATAAATAACTTCAGTTAGTGGTACTTAGCCTAAAAGAGAGAGGTAAGTATTATTTTTACAGATATAAATCAATAATTCAGAATAGTCGAAATACAACATTTTGACGGAAAACATATCAAATACCTTTTTATAATCGAACCTTACATTATAAATTATGCAAAACAAAAATCTAATTGAATCAAAATATGTTTACTTATTATTTATTTATGTTTTTAGTATTACATTACTATCACGAGACTATTCTAGTGTCCCATGATTATTACAATAGATTCATAGCAATTTCGGCTAAGATAATATTTTGTTATAAAGCAGTTAGATATACATATAAAATGTGTACCTAGGTTTATATGCAAAAGTATTATAAGTATATGTAAATTCTTACATACTGTATAAAGAGGAAATGAAGAAAAATGGTACCAAATATCTAACACCTCTAAAATTTAGATCCCTATTAGTAAACGAATTGATTGGGTCATACTGCAGTAAAAAGAGGTCAGGATACGCACCTACCAAGGGAAGTGGCAAAAAACGAAACAGATCAGATGGTGCCAAGACAATTGAAAATACTGTAAGATTGTTTGATGTAGGATCACACATACCTGAAGTGATTACAAAATATCGTCGTTGTGGATATTGCAGTACAAAAGCCAAAGGAAAACGAAGCAACATGATTTGCAAAAAATGTAACGCAGCGGTTTGTAAGAAATGTTTTGCCGCATTTCATAAATGGAAGCAGTAGATATTTTTTTTATTTCTTATTCTTATTTTAGCATTTATTATCATTTCATGTACGAATACGTGGTGGGAAACTATTATCCCTATGGAGTCAATATTTGTTTTACTTTTGCTAAAACTCCTTGGGGTAATAATTTCCCACCATTTTTTTTGAAAACTACAATAAATTTTCAAACAAATTGTCATCAGATGGTTTCTTCTAGACCTCATTTGGTTATAATTTTAATATAAAGAATTTAAATAACCCCCAGTCTTTTGCCACTTAAAGGGTTAAATAAACCAAGGGGGAAGAAGGATCAGAAGGAAAAAAAGAAAGATGGGAGTTAAGAAGAAGGAAACCGCTAGTATCTTCTATATACATACAAGGAAAAGAGGAGGAAAACAAAACGACTTTTGCAAACGTATTAAAGAAACTAAGCAAGGAAATAGACGTAACTAAATTGGGAGCGGAGATGAAAAGCATAAGAAGGCCGATCACGGGAGGACTGGCCATTAAAACTACAGCGAGGAAGACCGGAGCGGAGGACGCTCTAGTGAAAGAAATAAATAGAGTGCTGGGGGACGAAAATGCAGCTAGGAAGAAGACAAATAAAATAAGTATAACAATAAAAGACATAGACTATACTATAAAAAAAGAGGATGTAGAGGAGCCAATTACAAGGGAGGTGGGCTTACGATAAAATGATACATGGAGCCTCAAGGGATGGAAAGAGATGGAGAAGAAAACAGTAGTAATTGAAGAAAGAAAAGGAAGAGATTTACTGCAAAAAAGAAGATTAAAAATAGGATGGAGTACCTGTAGATTGGAGGAAAGATTATTTCCAACAAGATGCTACAGGTGCCAGAACTTCGGCCATAGAGCCAACGAATGCAATGACAAAGACATAATAAGGAAAAGTTGCCTAAGATGTGGAGAGACAACACACGAGGTGGGCATCTGTAAGAATAACATCAAGTGCAACAATTGTAAGACTGGAGAACACAGAGCGGACAGCATGAGCTGTCCCGTGTATAGAGAGCTTGTGTGGAGAATGGAGGGAAAAAGGGGAACGAGAAAAGATAAAAGGTAGGCAATATAAGATTAAACAAACATATAATGATAATTTTACAGACAAACAGCAACAGAAGCAGAGACGCCCACGTTATGCTGGAACAAGTAATGATCGAGAGAGGGGTAGAAGTGGTTATAGTGGCAGAACCAAATATGATAGTAGTAGAAGGAGAGGAATGGCACAAAGACGAGAACGTGGATGTGGAAATAAAATCAAAAAAGAAAATAAAAGGATTTGGAAGGGGTAGAGGGTTTTTATGGGGGAAGGTTGAGGAGATCACGCTGTTTGCGGTATACTTCTCCCCAAACAGAACAATAGCTGAATTTAGAGAATTCCTTCAACAACTAGAAACGCAAATACGTATAACCAAAGGACCCCTAATGATTGCTAGAGATCTGAATAGCAAATCAACGTTATGAGGAGAAAATAAAACAGATAAAAGGGGAAGAATGATGGAAGAACTAGTCTCCTCACTAGACCTCATAATTTTGAATAAGGGAAATGAGCCCATGTTTCAAAGGGGTAATAGTATGTCCTATTTAGGCATAACACTGTGTGACAAAAAGATGTACCAGAGAAGCAAGATAAAATGGGAAGTACTTGCAATTGAGTCCCTTAGCGATCATAACTATATACAGGTCGAAATAACAAAGGAAAAAGGGAAAAACATTATACATCACAAGATCCAGAACATGGCGGGATGGAAGACAGAGAAAGGCGAATTAAGTATCTTCTCTGAGGGTTTTCAAGCAGCGTTATTCAAACGAAATAACGAAATAAAAGACGTAGAGGAACTACAAAAAATGATTGAAGAAGCCTGTGATCATGCATACCCGAGGAAAAGTTAATAGGCGAGGGAAAGACAAGAAAACTTACATTTTGGTGAACGGACATCAAGAGAAAGATAATGAGAAGAAGAAAGAAGATAAATAGTAGAAACAGGACAGAGAGTGAAATAGAATGGAGATCACGACGACAAGCGAACGACCCTTTCAACGTTTGGCAATTGACATCGTAAGTCCGCTCACATTAACAGAAGATGGTAACAAATACATGCTTACTATGCAAGATGATCTTACAAAATATTCATTTGCGAAATATTCGTATGAAGACTATTATTCTAGTTTGAAAATAAAATTTAATGAAGCGTATGAAATAGCTCGCGAGTCATTGATAAAATCGAAAGAAAAATCAAAAATTTATTATAATAAGAAGGTAAATAAAGTAGAATTCAAAATTAACGACTTAGTATATATACTTAATAAGAACACTAAACCTGGTCCTACAAAGGACCTTATAAAATAGTGAAAGTAAACAATAACAATACTGTAAGTGTAGAATTAAAACGCAATAAGTCACTTATCACATTAATTTACGGAAACGTTTTGTTCCAGTTTTGAAATCAAATTGAACTTTATAAATTCAATGTTTGATAAAACTCTTCATTTATGCACTGAAATTCCAACTTCAACCTCTTGTCGAGAAACAGCAAAATTACTTCAATCACAAATTTTACAAATAAAATAAAAATCTGAAAGCCTTATGGGTAGAAGCTCTACTAAGAAACGGAATCGACGAGGTGTATTCGATGGAGTTTCTTATGCAATGAATTGGTTATTCGGTACACCAGATGCCGAAGATGCAAAATATTATAGCGAATCTATTCATTCTTTGGTTGAACAAAATAATGATGTGCAGGTTTTAATGAAACAACAGATTCGTATCATATCCGACGCTATCAAAAATTATGATGTGTCAGCCCAATCTTTTAAAATAAATGAAAATAAATTGAATAGTAATATCGATAAGTTTAATAAATTTAGTCAGATAACAGGTACTAAAATACAAGAACTGAAATTAGGACAAGTGATTGATGAAAATTTTAATATTTTGTCTCAAATCATCAAGGAATTGATTGAACAATACGATTCTGAGATTTCTGCCATTTTGTTTGCTAGACAAAATATCCTCCATCCGTCCGTAATAACGCCTGTTAATTTGAGAAATGAACTATTAAAGATTCAGTCCAGAATGAATACTGAGTTCCCCATTTCTTTAGCGAATATTGAAGATTTTTACAAATATTATTTTCTTCTTGATATCAGTATAGTTTATGACAATGGTATAAACATTTATGCTTTAAGAATACCGATAATTCACGAAACAATTTATAACATATACAACTTAATCCCTTTACCGGTACCTATGACAAACTCAGATGTTTATTCATACATACGTAGATCCTACCTATCCTTACCTATTGCTAAGTACAACTAAAACTTTGTACAGCCGATTTAAGGATTTATCGCAATGCAAGAACTTATCGGAAGAAGAATACGTATGTTTGAGGCTAATAGTCTATCGAACATCCGAGAGACCAGTTTGCGAGACTCTCCTAAGGACTAGTTCAATTACCCAAGTTCCAAAGGACTGTACCGTTCATAACATTAAAGCACGATTGGAAATGTGGCATCCACTTCATTCATTCATTCACCAATTCATGGTTATTCGTTATGTCGAAGAAAACGATCGCTTCCATCAGTTGCGATAATTCATCTGCCAACATTGTCGATGCCGAATTGAATAACATTGGAATAATAAAACTAAGATCAAAATGTCAGTGTTTTACGTATTCCACGGTATTATATTGTAGCGACCAGTGACACAGTACGTGTGTGCGATAACAATTTGTGGCATGTACTTCATATCGCTAACATGCTTACGGCGTAGACACCGCACACGGTACTTTTCGTGTTATCAACTTACATATAAATTTGAGGACGGATTAAAAAAGAAATTGGAAAAGAAATTAAATGATTTAAATGAAAATTCAAAGAATTTGGAAGAAAAATTAAATGAAAACTCAAAAGCCCTGGAAGAAAAATTAGAAAAATTCGAAGGAAATTTGAAAGAAGAACTGGGAAAATTCGAAGAAGAAACAAGAGAAGAATTAAAAGGAGTAAAGGTTGAACAAGAAGAAATAAACAAAAAGCTGGGGACTTTCGACGAAAGATTGGCTCAAATGGAAGAAATGGTTCTGAATCCGGAAAGACGAGAGATCAGTCACCAACTTACGGAAAAGAGGCATAGAGCGGTTGACGGCAAAGAAATCCCTGACGTGAAAGAAGAACAGTTCATATCATCCAAAGTGCATATGAAGCTACCAACGTTTGACGGAAAAACCTCATGGACCACGTTTTTGACGCAATTCGAAGTGGCTGCAAAAGCTTACAAATGGACGTTAGAATAGAGAGCTTCTTCACTTGCCCTTGCTCTGCGAGATGGTGCTGGCGAAATTTTGAACACGTTGCCACCGGAAGAATTAATAGACTACCATCGGCTAGTAAAAAGATTAGAAATGCGATACGGCCAAGCACATCTGACGGCTGTGTACCATGTGCAGCTAAAGAACCGACGACAGAAGACAGGGCAAGGTCTTCAGGAATACGAGGCAGATATCGCACGGTTGGTCCGGCTCGCCTATCCGGGTACGGCCGATGATACTCTGGAAAGATTGGCCGTCGACGCGTTTATTGACGGACTAAAGGACGACGAAATACAACAGCGACTCCGACTGGACCGGCCGAGGACTCTGGTAGACACATTGGCCCGTGCACTGGAATACGACGTCGTCAAACAGGCGTCACAACGACAATGTCGAGTACGGGAATTAAAAGAGGAGTCAGCCGGTCGGGACGAACATAAACTGGAAGAGATGGTCCGCCGCATAATGACCAAAATAGAAAGGAAGCCCGGACAAGTCAGGTGCTGGAATTGTGGGAAGTTAGGCCACGTGAGAAGCAGCTGTAAGAGCGAGAGATCTGCTTCTCAACTAGTCAGGGTCGGCGCGGCGGGGCAAACGTCGATCCCGGAGCAAGAAGCCCCCGGTCTAGTTGCACTGACAAAAACCATGAAAGATAGAGCTGATAGCCTTTTTCTTACGGGACGAATAAACGGGAAACGGTGTTCGTTTCTATTGGATACCGGAGCAAGCAGGACGACTATACGAGCCAACGTGATGACAACAAGCAAGCTTCAACCGACCCAATGGAAGCTACGCACGGCCACCGGGGAAATGGTAAATGTCCATGGTGAAAGCTACGTCAAGATCCGCATAGGAAAGACCTCCTTCCGACACTGCGTGCTTGTGGCCGAAATTGAAGACAACGTCATTCTGGGCTTGGACGTGCTTCGGAAATACGACTTTTGTCTGAGTTTCCAAAGAAAAGTCGTAAACTTAAACGGAGAAGAGTTTATTCTAACCACCCAGGACACTGTAACATCCCAAGTCAGAAGGATAGAAACACCAATGGAAGACACGCAACGCCTACCAGAAGCCTTGTCGAAATTGTGCCAGGAAGCAGGCGGCAAATGTAATCCTAACCAACGATATCAAATAAAAGAATTACTAAAAGAATACCAAGACGTCTTTGAAGTAGAAGGTGGCAAGAAGGGACGAACCAACGCCGTCTTGCACAAAATTAATACTGGCGAGGCCCAACCCATCCGTCAGCGACCCAGGAGACTACCACTGGCCAAGAGAGAAGAGGCTGAGAACATCATCAGTGAAATGCAAAGGGACGGGGTAATAGAACCATCCACTAGCCCCTAGACATCGCCGGTATTCTGGTCAAGAAAAAGGACGGTTCGACACGTTTCTGTGTGGATTACCGCCAACTAAATAATGTGACGAAAAAAGACAGCTACCCCTTACCACGAATCGATGACACCCTGGATACACTGTCAGGGTCGACGATATTTTCCACCTTAGACCTCAAGAGCGGATACTGGCAAGTTGCTTTGGACCGGGATGCCAAAGAAAAGACAGCATTTTCCATTGGAACGGGACTGTGGCAGTTCAAGGTGATGCCCTTCGGGTTGTGCAACGCACCAGCCACCTTTGAGAGACTGATGGAAACAGTCTTGGTTGGCTTAATTGGGAAGACTTGCCTGGTATACTTCGATGACATCATCGTAGTCGGGAAGGACTTCAACGACCATCTGAAAAATTTGGAGGAAGTTTTCCGAAGACTCCGTGATGTCCACCTAAAAGTAGGCCCCAAGAAATGTCAGCTATTCCAAGAGACCGTCAACTATCTGGGGCATGTAGTATCCGGAGACGGCGTTTCAGTCGACCCACAGAAAATCAGGGTCGTACAAGAGTGGCCTGTACCTGCTGACGTCCATCAAGTCAGAAGCTTCCTTGGACTCTGCACCTACTATAGACGTTTTGTTCCCGGATTTGCTAAAATTGCTAAGCCCCTGACTCGACTCACAGAAGAGAGTAGACCATTTTGTTGGGATCAAGACTGCCAAGCTGCCTTTGAAGAACTAAAGAAAACCCTCTCGTCTACACCTGTGTTGAGCTATCCCCTACCAACTGGAAAGTTTGTCCTGGACACCGACGCTAGCAATATTGGAATTGGTGCGGTTCTGTCACAAATACAGAATGGCGAAGAAAAAGTGATCGGCTACTTCAGCAGAACTCTATCCAAACCAGAACGGAATTACTGCGTAACCAGGCGCGAATTGTTAGCCGTAGTAAAAAGTGTGGAGAATTTCTACGAATACCTCTACGGAAGAAAGTTTTTGCTACGAACCGACCATGACGCGTTGAAATGGCTGCTGAATTTTAAGAACCCCGAGGGCCAAGTAGCTAGATGGATAGAGAAGCTGCAAGAGTACGACTTTGACATAGAACACCGAGCGGGAAGTAGCCATAAAAGCGCCGACGCCTTATCCAGAAGACCTTGCCCGGATAATTGTAAACACTGTCAACGCGTCGAGGAACATAAAGAGATTAGGAGGATAACTATCCTGGACGAACAGTGGCAACCCGACAATATTAAGGCAGAACAACATTCCGACGCGCTCCTAAAAATGTTCCTGGACTGGAAGAAAGAAGGCAGAAGACCAACCTGGCAGGAAGTAGCTGCCAAGTCAACAGAAGTAAAATCGTTGTGGGCTCAATGGGATTCCATTGAAGAAGAAGATGGTCTCCTGAAGCGCGTCGTCAAGATGGCACAGAAAGCAGACGTCAGCTGGTGATACCGAGAGGCTTGATAAAAGAAGTTCTGCAGTGCCTCCATGACGACCCTTCGGGAGGACATTTTGGTGTAAAGAAGACCCTTGACAAAGTACGAGAAAGATTTAACTGGGCCAACTGCAAGAAGGACGTGGAAGATTGGTGCAGAAAGTGCACGACGTGCGCCGCCAGTAAGGGACCTCCGAAGCGACAACGTGCTCCGATGCGGCAGTATAACGTCGGCAGCCCATTTGAGAGAATTGCCATAGATGTTGCCGGGCCATTTCCAGAATCTGAAGATGGGAATAAGTACTTCACGAAATGGGTTGAAGCGCACGCCCTTCCAAACCAGACGGCAACTACAGTGGCGGAAACGCTCGTGAAAGAGTTAATCAGCCGATTCAGAGCACCACTGGAGCTGCATTCCGACCAAGGACGAAATTTCGAGTCGGCCATATTTCAGGACATCTGTAAGATATTGGGCATTCACAAAACTCGTACTACAGGGCCCCACACCCCCAATCAGACGGCATGGTAGAACGAATGAACAGGACCATCAACAAGTACCTGTCTAAAATGGTCTCCAAACATCAGCGAGACTGGGATCGCTATCTGCCATTGTTCCTTTTGGCATACCGATCTTCCATACATGAAACCACTGGACAAACACCAGCAAGGGTACTGTTTGGCCGAGAGTTGCGACTACCATGCGACTTAAAGTTCGGGTGCAAACCTGGCGAAGACGTGGCTGGAGAAGATTACGTCAGTGAACTTCGAAGACGATTGGACGACATCCATGACGAGATACGTTCCTATATGCAGATAGCCAGTGACCGGATGAAGGACGCATATGACATTAAAGCCACTGATGAAAGATTCCATGAAGAAGATTTGGTGTGGCTTTATAATCCGAAGCGTCAAAGGGGTCTTTCGCCGAAGCTGCAACAAGATTGGGAAGGCCCGTATAAAGTTATCAAACGAATAAATGACGTAATCTACCGAATTAGACGTACTCCCAATGAAAAACCAAGAGTAGTCCACTTCAACCGACTGGCTCCATATACTGGGGACAACCACGAGGAAGCTCGAGTTAGAGCTGTGCAGGCTCGATCGCCAGAGCCCCAGTACGAAGAATTTATGGCCGAACAGAGCTTACACCGTAAAGCCCGATTTGGAGTCACCACCGAAGTTCAGCAGGACTTATTCGCCGTCCCGAAGGAATACTCGCTGGCCCATTGTGTGGCAAGGGATTTGGACATGAGCCGTGGGATTGCCACGGTCTTTCGGAAGAAGTTTGGGCGACTACCGATGTTACTCGACCAGGCCAAAGATGGAAGAAAAGTATTGCAGTTACTCGATGGGACCCAATCCATCTTCTATCTAGTCACCAAAAGCAAGTCGTCGGAGAAGCCTACCTACCACTCCTTATGAGACTCCGTTATAGAATTAAGAGAGCAATTGCTACACGCTAACATCCTGAAGCTAGCAATACCGAGGATCGGATGTGGACTCGATGGGCTGGATTGGAGGGTGGTCAGAAACATGCTGGAGGTTTTGTTCCGGTACACTTGTATAGAAATCTTGGTGTGCGCCGGAAATCCACGACGAGGACCGTCACCATTGAAGACCGTTGACTGCCATTTCCACCTGACAACCGGATGCCGAAGCGGATCCACCTGCAAGTACCGGCATGATCCTCTGAAGGAACGGCAAAATGTGATCCGGGACGAATCACCCTTAAGGAGGGGGTAGTGTAGCGACCAGTGACACAGTACGTGTGTGCGATAACAATTTGTGGCATGTACTTGTTATCGCTAACATGCTTACGGCGTAGACACCGCACACGGTACTTTTCGTGTTATCAACTTACAAGATGTAAATCATTCTCCGGCGGCAAGTAACAAGTTAAATTCTGGAATAATCGAGGACTTTCTACTTATTACTCATCATTCGAGAATCGTCAGGATTTCCTTTTCGAATTGTCTAGAAAGTTCGAAAGGTGTATATAAAGTGATCATCTTTGGACCAAAAGACAGTTAGTTGAAGAAAGCATCAGTGCGCGAATTAAAACCGATAATAGACAAAGTGATATAAATAAATTGTTATATAAATAAGTGAATTGTTGTGATATAAATGGTAGTTCTAAGTTAGTGTTTAAGTGTTATAGTGTTAAATAAATAATTGTTTAAATAAATACTTTGACTAGAAAATTCGTTACAATATGCAACTTCCGATCACGTCTCCAACTGCACAAATTTCTTTCCAAATGTCACTGTTGACACTGATGATTGCTGTGTACGACATCGAAATATTCTAAACCAAAGTGATGTCCTGATGGAACCAATGGAAATAAAAAATTTCAACTTAGATGAATTAAGACATTCTCAACATAAACTGGAACAGTTTGAACAAATACTAGATCAACATATGAACAGACCCTTCATCATCAAACACATGTCATGGTTTTCCATCACTACGGCAGTATTTCTGTTCTTAGTGTTTGTGTTGTGTTGCTACCGACGTTATTCTTTCATAAGAAAGTGTTTACCAAAAAGTGATTCATGTTGTACAAAAAATTTGTATAACCAACCATAATGAAAGAATTGAATTGTGTGAAAGACAAGTAGTGCGGTTTCGTTCAGACATAGAAGAAAGAGAAGATTTTGATAAACAAAGCCTAAGACGTTTTTCTGTACCACCTAATTTTGAAAATGGTAATCATAATCAGAAAATTAGAAAAACCAATATTTCCCAAAAGAAATTTGAAATTTAACAAATGTTATTATATTATTATATTCATATTCATACCTTTATTAGTAATGTAAAAATTTGTGACTTAGAATTTAGTACGTAGTGGTTTTACTAGAATTTCGATATTTTTACTCTCATCAAAATTCTTAACGGGGGGAAAGTGTTAGATACCATACATTTAATTATTAGAGACAATACACCTATATCACTCGGTATGTTAATTTTCAAGCTTATTATTTGTAAATATTAAACATAAATGGTTATCGCTATTTAATATTACAATAATAGAATAAATAGTAGTTACCTTCACTGCAATGCTTACAAGTAAACATTTCATTTTATTGTTCAATTACAGATTAATTAATATTTTTATTTAACTTTCTCATATTATTGTAATATTTAATTTCGATATGAAAATTCCACGATTGCTGGTGGAATAGTCATCACGTCATCAGCAACGTAAACATATTTTGAATATAAAACCTTTATTTTTAAAAATAAGTAGTAGTATTAGCAGAAACGCCGTGCATTTAAATATTTTTGTACTTAGAACTAGAAATAAAGTCGTATAGTTATTTTTCGCCGTTTGCCTACATCTTGATTAAACCAGTCGTGTCAACATACACGTAAAAAAGACTGTTTGGTGTCAGAAGAATACGACAGAGTGTTTACCGTAGAGGAGGAGTTACAGTATTGTGAAAATACTGCTGATTTCAGGGGCGCCGACTCCATGGGTGCTCGGGTGCTCCAGCACCCACGAGAGGTAAATCCACGATTATGAATATCTAAAATAATTTTTTTTCTCATCTTTTAACTAAATCTAAATAACACGGCTCTACAAAAAATTTTCATTTCTTGTCCTAAAGTTTATTTTATGATTTTCTGGTTGATTAGCCACAAAAACGATAAAAAAATACCTTTTTCCTATTTAAAGTTTGCTTTTGTGATAACTGTCGTAATTATACTCATTTTCGAGTTTTTATAGGAATTTTAATTAATTCTGATACTTTCAAAAATACCGCGAGATAAAAGTGGGGTTTTTACATTCACGCAGTACCTCCAGATGGCACTTGAGTGATAAGTAACAATCAGATGTTTTGTACAAGTCTAGAAAATGTTAAAATGTCGTCGAGAAAGTGTAAACATGATGCTGATGCATTTTGTTATGTATGTGGTCAATTCATTAAAGTGCGTGATATAAAATATGAATTAAAGGCATGCAACGTTCTCTGTAAAGCCTACGAAGCATATTTTAACTTTCCTGTTGGGAACCAAGACAAGCCATGGGCTCCGCATGTCGCATGTAGTACTTGTAAAAGGTCTTTGGAAGGTGAGTAATTTTCAAGCGATAAAAAAATACTATAAACACATTAATTTTTATTTCCATTTATTTTAGGTTGGTATCGAGGTGAGAGGAGGTCTATGAAATTCGCAGTACCAAGAATTTGGCGAGAACCAAAAGACCACATTAATGACTGCTACTTTTGCATTGTCAATCCACGTAAAAGACGTAGTGGCAAAAATGCAAAATCTATTGAATATCCTGACCTTGATTCTTCTTCTGCTCCAGTTGTACATAGCGCGACACTTCCAGTACCTGAATCTCCGATGAAATTGTCTCAAAAAAGCTCATCTTACAGCTCCAATAGAAGTGGGTCAGATAAAGAGTTTTTAGCAACACCTGAACAACCAAAACATCATCTTATTTCTTCAGAAGATTTTAACGATTTAATACGAGATTTAAATCTGCCAAAAAGTAAAGCAGAGCTTTTGGGTTCTCGTTTAAAACAGTGGAATTTACTGATTGATGTCAATATCACGGACCAGCGAACTCGGCATGAAATATTTTCATCATTTTTTACGAAAAAAGATGGGCTTTGTTTTTGTAATGACATAAAAGGTATGTTTGAAGAAATTGGAATTCCTTGTGTTCCTAGTGAATGGCGTTTATTTATTGACAGCTCTACAAAAAGCCTGAAAGCTGTTTTGTTACACAACGGGAATGAATTTCCATCTCTTCCAATCGCTCACTCTGTACATTTAAAAGAAAATTATGAAAGTGTTAAAATTTTACTAAAATATGTGAAGTATCACGAATGTAACTGGCAGCTGATTGGAGACTTCAAAATGGTAGGATTGTTAATGGGACTACAGGGTGGATATACAAAATATCCGTGTTATTTGTGTTTATGGGACAGCAGAGCAGATTCTCAACATTATACTAAACGATCATGGCCTGTAAGAACACAATTTTGTGTCGGAAAAGAGAACGTAAAATTTGAGTCGATTGTTGAAGCGGAAACAGTGTTAATGCCGCCTTTGCATATTAAGCTAGGGTTGATGAAACAATTTGTGAAGAAACTGGATGAAAAATCGAAAGCTTTTGAATATTTAAAAAAAATTTTCCCGAAATTGTCAGAGGCGAAGGTTAAAGCTGGAGTTTTTGTTGGTCCACAAATTCGGCAAATCTTTGCTGATGAAAAATTTCCAAGCATGCTTAATAAAGTTCAAAAAGCAAGTTGGAATAATTTCAAAGCAGTAGTCTCTGGATTTTTAGGAAATAATAAAGCTGAAAACTATGAAGAACTAGTTAAAAATATGTTGAAAAATTTTAAAGCCATGGGTTGCAGGATGTCTTTAAAAGTACATATGCTGCATGCTCATTTAGATAAATTCAAAAACAACATGGGAGCGTACTCCGAAGAGCAAGGAGAACGTTTCCATCAAGATATCATGAACTTCGAACAACGTTATCAAGGCCAATACAATGAAAATATGATGGGAGACTATATTTGGGGTTTATTGAGAGAAAGTACTTACGAGCATAAAAGAAAAAGTAATACCGTGCATTTTTGAATTATTTTCCACTTTTTTGTAAGCTGTTTTTATAGTTAAAATTAATAAAAACAATGTACATTTATATTTGTATCGTTTTTTTATAAAATAAAAATAAAAATCACAAGTTTTTAAAAATATCGTTTAAACGTTTTCCTGGATACAAAAGCAAACTTTTTCAAGCCATATATTTTTTTTTTGTTTAACTATCATTTAATTCATCGAAATTTCATAATCTGATGTTAAGGTCAAATTTTGTGTTGACCCGTGTAATATATGTCGGAAATGGCGCTTGAAAACAATTATTTCTTACTTATGGTGACATTGAGGCACAATTTATGTTCACCCTTAGGTTTAGTGCATGTTCCTTTTTAAAAGAAGCTTTTAGGTTACAGATGTCGATATTGTTTGTATTAGCAGAATAATAAGATTTAGAAACCATGTTCCAAGTCGGATGACGAGTGAGTTCACCGAACGTAGACACGGGCTGTCATGTAGTGGTGTTTCTGAGAAATTTAGGAAAAGGGGCCATGTGTTGGCATGATCCCTGCTACAGGGGGCGGCTGAGGAGGACACTTCGGTATTGACTGCGAAATAGAACGGACAGCCCGTGTATTCGTTTTAGACTTGTAATAAAATTGAGAGATTGTTATTATGTCCAGTTGTACTCAGTGTTCTTGTAATTTTAATTATCATGGATAATAATCAAGTAAATACTACCATTCGAGAAATTATGCCTGTTCCGACATATAGATACCGAAATAATATACGCAATACGCGCGCCTAGAAACAAACCTAGCCGCTCTCACGCACACAACGTGCCGGCTCGCCGCACCCCTCCGTCCGCGTTTCGGCACCACACCCGCCCCCGTCTTATCTTTGCCCCCGCAAGCACTGCTCGCATTACACCACACACGCGCGCGTTTTTATTCCTTCTCAGACTAGCATCTAGATAGCACGTGAACTGTTATGTTATGATGGATAAGTTTGTCGTTCGGAACCGTAAGGTACCTAAACCTGAAGAACCTTCCACTAGTAGTAGTAGTAGTAGTAGCTCTTCTCAGCTTAACATAGGTCCAGACCGAAACGTTACTTCTGAAAATTTATGTTCAGAGAAGAAAGGACGCAGCTATCAAAGTAAGTGGCAATCAGTTTTTCCATGGCTACTGTATGATATGAGGCATCGATAAAGTGTTTGATGAACCTAAAACACCAAAAATACGGAGAAGACCTAAAAAGATAGACGACTCTACAAGTGAACCGAACGAGTTTTCTAGTCCAGCTCTCTTTTATCGAAAAATGTATTTTGAAGTGTTAGATAAAGTCATAGGCTGTATTCAACAGCGCTTTACTAAAGATACTATGGCACACTTGAGCAACATGGAACTATTTCTTACTCAGCAAAATAATGATACAAGCAGCAATTATGTGAAAAACTTTTATGGAGATGACTTTGATATGGAACGTTTGTTTCTTCATCGAAACATGCTTTTAGATATTGCGCAAACAAAAAATTACAAACTAAATAGTGTAAAGGATGTTGTTTCTTTTATAACTAATCATTGCGAATCTACCAAACATATGATACCAGAAGTCATCAAATTATTAAAAATAATTTCAACTATTCCAGTATCGACATGCACAGCTGAAAGGTCATTTACAGCATTACGAAGAAAAAGCCGGCAGCTAAGGAGATTCAAAAGCCATAAATCATCGGATGCGCACTAGCAAACTTAGCCTCTTTAGGGCGGGGATAATTGACCGGTGGGCAGAATGATAATTGCTCACCAAAATTCAGTAGCGTAGTGGCAAATACGTAGTTGCAAATTAACAGAGTAGAGAAGTGGTTGTTTGTAAATTGTGTTCGAAATGAGTAATCTTGGGAAGAGCAAAATACTGAGTAATCAGACAAAAGAAGTGGTGTACAATGTGTTTTTGTTTATGGTTAATTTAAGAACTGAAGGAGTGGAAGGTCCTGTAAATATTATGGGTGAAATAAAGAAGGAAGTTTCCCAAGCAACAGGTGTGTCTGTTGCAAGCATTTCACGAATTGTGAAAGAAGCCAAAGATGCAGCGAGCAGTGGAAAAACTGCATTTTTCGGAGAAACCTTAAATAAAAGGAAACGCAAATTTCCAGTGACTGATGTGGAAAATGAAAATTTTGAAGTGGGTGATATTAGAAATATGATCTACAACTTCCATCTGGCCAACGCGTGTCGCGTGACGATAGAAGCCCTGCGAAAAAAACTACAAGAGGACTTCAACTGAAGCGGCAGCGAAAGATCCTTAAGAACAATTGTGAAGAAGCTGGGATTTAAATGGGGTAAAACTCAAAATGAGAGACATTTACTTATTGAAAAATCAAATGTGAGACAACTTCGTATCAATTATTTAGAAAAAAAAAACAATATTTTCGACAACAAAATCCTATTGTATATTAAGATGAATCTTATATACATACTGGGCATACGTCAGGGAAAAGTTGGGTCAACAAGAGTAATAAGGGGCTTTTTTCAAAGATCTCCAAAGGGCGTCGGCTAATTATGATTGACGCGGGTACGTCAGAAGGCTTAATAGAAAATGGCCTATTAATTTTTCAATCTGGGACAAAACGCGGAGATTATCATAACGATATGAACAGTAAAAATTACGAGAAGTGATTTGCAACAACATCTTATTCCTTATTTACCTCCTAACTCGGTTATAGTTACTGATAATGCCCTCTACCATAATATACAAGTGGACCCTGCACCTAACAGCAATGCGAAAAAGCAGGATATAATCAATTGGCTGATTTCTAAAGATATTGCTTTTACTCCAAACATGTATAAACCTCAAATTTATGAATTAATTAAAGGGAATAAACAGCGGTTTATACAGTATAAGTTCGATGCGCTTTTAGGTAATCACGGGCATACTGTTTTAAGGCTACCTCCCTATCATCCCGATCTTAACCCCATTGAACTAATATGGGCTACAATTAAAAGCAGGGTGGCAAACAGGAATACTACTTTTACTCTGGCAGATTCCCAGCGGCTCGCATATTTGTTTTATTTTAAGAGGAAAAAAGTACATATAAGAAAAAAAAATTGATTCAACTTTTTTTAATCATTTGCTTTAAAATATTTAATTGAACCGAATAAATATTTGATAGAAGCAAGTAAAAATGATTTGTTTCATGAAGTCTGGTAAGTTAATCAGTTGAATGAATTCACTTGTATTTTCAGTATTTTTTCTCTCAGTGATACGTGCCAATGAACTACAAGTTGACGTATTATTATTGCACCCCTTCGGTCTAGCTATATTCTTATTGGCTTTTTCATTTATTGCTATGCTAAAAGTTTCCGCCTAGCTACCTGTCAATCTGACCGTCGCTGAATCTCCTTAGGTGCCGCCTACGTACTTGAGGACTACTATGACTCAGCAAAGACTTAATAATTGTTGTAAGAAATAAAGTGTGCAACGCTATCGATTACCTAGACTAAATATTTATGTATAAATCAACAGTGGTTCTAAGAAATATTAATTTATGGAACATGATTGTATTCGGTTGAACTATATTATGTATTAGATGTTTACCGACAATATATAAGTTACATTTTGTTCTTTCATATAATATAAGTTTGGTTGTAATTCATCTCTCATACAGTACAGACTACAGACCATATATACACATGTACACTCTTTGTATGTTTTATACTTCATTGTTAAGTTAAATAAAGTTCCTTAAAGTTCTTTTCTAATCATACGGATACATTATTTATCACTGCATCCGGGCATCAGCTGACAGGTTATGGGCCCAGTAGATTGGAGGAACTGAAAGATAAAGTAGCTGATACAGAAAAAGGCAAAATAAATTGTAAGAAAGTCGATTAATAATTATTTTGTTATAATAATTAAATAATAGGTTTACTTTGAATAAACTTTACTTCTCAAGGAACAATGTTAGAATGAATACCACAATGCCTCTTTTTCTTACAATCTTTTTCGTATGTATACATTTCGCATACATATTTATCAATAGATTTATTGCATGTGTTTAGTCTGGCCTTCGGCTGCCGGCTCCATTTCGTGGTACTGCACCGCGGGCCACGTCATCTCTCTTACATTCGGCCTTCCTGATCAAGCCCTGTCCCCAGGGTCTGGTTGGTCAGATTCTGCATCTGAAAACATGTACCGTCTTTAGCAATAATTAGAAATATTTATCCTGGGCAATATAATTTTCCCAGGACACCTCGTCTTGGACCAATTGTCCTGAGTTCTAAAGAACTCCTTACTTCGGGTTATTGCCCTAAGTTCCGAAGAACTCCTTTCTTTGGGCCTTTGCCTAAAGTTCCGAAGAACTCCTTGTTTTGGGCCTTTGCCCTAAGTTCCGAAGAACTCCTTGTTTTGGGCCTTTGCCCTAAGTTCCGAAGAACTCCTTGTTTTGGGCCTTTGCCCTAAGTTCCGAAGAACTCCTTGTTTTGGGCAGATACCCCTTTGTCAGAATAATTACTTAGACCCACCTTTGAATACGATCCAAGGCTTGATTTTATCGACTGCCATCACAGTCTTGTACCTCTTCATCTCTTCTCTCATATCCTCCACTTCGTAGCGATCGTTTCTCAAAACTTGCGTGACCCTGAAGGGCCCCTTATGTTTTGCTAGCAGCTTTTTACTGCCCCCTGTTGCAGGTGCATCAGTCCGGAGTATCATTACTATGTCACCCGCCTTATACTTCTTTGCAGCTTTACGTCTTTGATCAAATCTTTCCTTTTGGATCTTTTGGTCAGCTGTTATTCTGTTTTGAGCCTTAATTCTTATTTCCTGTAGGTCAATTCTTTCCAAGTTCTCTTGGACTGCACTTAGGAGAGAAGCTTCTGCAACATTTCGTGCCTTATAGCCCGCCAATAATTCAAGTGGGCTTAGTCCCGTGGTTTTATTTGCAGTGCAATTTATCGCACCCTGAACCTGTTTAATATAACTGTCCCATTTGTTTTCGGGCTTACCTCCAGCAGTCACTGCCAATGCATGCAGAACAGTGCGATTCACCCTTTCGCATTGGCCGTTCGCCCTAGGTGTCGCCACTGCATTTAGTATGTGCCTAATTCCATACGATTTGCAAAATGTTTCAAATGTCTTGGCAGTAAATGCTGTACCACGATCCGTTATAAGCCGATGCGGAGCACCAAATAAGTACATCAGATCTGTGAGTACCTTAATAACCCTTCTGGCTGATGTATCTTTTACCGGTTCAACAACTACGAACTTGGTAAAACCATCTACAATAACAAGTATGTACTTGTTTCCCCTTTTGCTGCTCTGAAACGGCCCCAAGTGATCGGTATGTAAAGTATGAAAAGGGATGGGAGTCTTTTCAATTGGATACATTTCTCCCTCTTTCTTTCCAGTGGCAGGTTTATAATAATTGCACGACAAACAGGATCTGATGTATCGTTCCACAAATCGACGCATTCCGGGGAACCAATAGTTGTCGGAAATGCGTGAGAACGTTTTCTCTATTCCGAAGTGTCCTGATTCGTCATGGCAAAGACGACGAATCTGCCACCGACACCCTTTTGGAACCAACCACGCTAACTTTCCACCTTTGAATTTTTTATAAACTTTGCCGTCCTTGAGAACGTAGTTTTCAAAATAGTCCTTCATCTCCCCGTTCTTCATCTTAGTTTCTAAAATTTGCTTGATTCGATTTACTTCATCGTCCTGATTTTGGACGGCCACAATCCAATCAGTTTCGGTTATGTCAACAGAACTTACTTCGGGCGTGTCAATGAGGCGGCTTAGTGCGTCGACATGACGCATTCGATTACCAGCACGATATTCGACTTCGAACTTGAAATCTTGCACCTGTAACCACCATCGAGCCACTCTGGGGATCAGGTCTTTTTTTACAAACGTGGTTCTTGGTGCGCTGCAGTCGGTGACGACTTTAAAATTGATGCCAATCAAATATACCCTGAAGTATTGTAGCGCTAAAACCACGGCTAATGTTTCAAGCTCATACGAGTGATACATACGTTGTTGTTGGGAAGTTTGTTTGCTAAAGTAGCTTATCACTCGCTTTACTCCATCTTTGAGTTGTATTAGAACACCGCCAACTCCCAACGAGCTTGCATCCGTGTGTAATTCTGTTGGGAGTTGGGAATCAAAGATGGCCAATAAGGGTTTCGTTATCAAAACTTCCTTGACCTTTCGAACGGCGTTCGATTGTTCAGTGCCCCAGTGCCATGGGACGTTCTTTTTCAGTAAGCGTGTTAGTGGTTCGACTACGGAGGCATAGTCGCAAATAAATTTGCGGAAATACCCTCCCAGTCCCAAAAACTGTCGGGTTTCCTTAACATTGCTTGGTTCTGGCATGTTTAGTATTGTTCTATCTTTCTTGAGCCAGAAGTCACACCCTGGCTGCTGATTTCTCGACCAAGGTATTCGATTTTTGTTTGGAAAAAATAAAATTTGCTCAATTTCAATGTCAAGTCATACTTCTTCAGCCTATCTAGTACCCTTTTCAAACGTTCCAGTCCTTCTTCAATCGAACTAGACGGAATTATGATATCATCTATGTATGGGAAAGCGATTTCATTTCGCAAATCAAATCATTGTTGATGAGTCGCTGGAAAACTGCCGGCGCATTCGTGAGTCCAAAGGGCAGTCTTAGGAACTCATAATGCCCGTCGGGCGTCACAAAGGCCGTTTTATCGATCGAATCTTTGGCCATAGGCACTTGGTAGTATCCTGATGCCAAGTCCAGTCCGCAATAGAACATATTTCTGCCCAGTCTGTCGATCTGGTCTTCTATTAAAGGCAACGGATACTGATCTCTTATCGTAATGGCATTTAATTTGCGAAAATCAATGCACATTCTATAATCGCCTGTTTTCTTTTTAACTAGAATCACCGGGCTAGCATAAGGTGATTCGGAAGGTCTTATGATCTCATTTTCCAGCAACTCATCAATCATGGGTTTTAAAATCTGTTTCTCTCCTGCTGATAGACGATAAGGACGATAAGTAATGGGCTGGTCATTTATTAATTTTATGTGCATTTCTACTGCGTTAGTTTTACCGATATCTTTTAGAGTAAACGAAATACATTTTCGATATTCGCACAGTAACTGAAACAAATGACGTTTTTGTTCGTCTGTTATAGTTCCGACTTGAATTTTATCAAGTTCCAACTTATCATCTGAGCTGAATTCAATCATGTTTATTAATTCATGACGTAATTTCGGTAGTGTATACAATGATACATTGTTTCGAATTTTCTTAAATCCTACGTGAGTTTGTCCCAAATAATCCATTCCAATGATTAAATCCTGCGTCAAAAACTTATCATCTAAAATGATAACACTAACCGATGCTTTCGCTCCTTCGATTTTGAGGGTTGCATTTGCCGTTAAATCGGTCGTAATAATGCCTCCCATAAAATTCTTCAAAGAGCGTTTTTCTCCGCTTTTAATTTCTAATCCCGTCTTTCGTGTTATAGTGCTTTTCATTAACGTACACGCGCTGCCAATATCAATTAAACAATTTATTTTTTGTTCTCCAACCTTTGCTGTTTTCATACATAAGTCATGCGTCGAAGATTTGTAACCGATCTCGCTTATCGATTCTGCGCTGACGGTTTGTTTGGTTTTCGTCTTGCCTTTGTCGGTACACTGATCTTGAAAATGACCTAGTTTATTGCACAATCGACAAAGAATTCGCGGTTTCCGGCATCTAGACGCTTTGTGATTACTACCGCAATTAAAACATGCTATACGTTTTTCACCATAATATGTAGATTCCTTAAAACGTTTTTGGATTCCGGCTCCGTCTTTAACATTTAACGTAGGAGGAGGTCCTTTTGACGTCGAAGGGCCAGTGGTACGAAGGCTCGTAGATAGAATGTGACTTAAATAATTCGCTAATTCGCCAACCGTTTTTAAATTGGCGGCTCTAGTTGTCATAGCTATGGCTTCGTCCGGAATACCCTCTATTACGCTATCTATTAATTTCTCTGGTGAAATTTTTAAACGTAACCTATTCAATTTCGCGACTTTGTCGTAGCAGTAATCACCTAAATTTTGACCTGGTGTCGGTCTAAAAAGTGCCGCGTCAACCAAAAGCTTGCCAAATCTTTCTTGGGGTGGAAAATTTTGCAGAATTTGATTTTTAAATTCTTTCCATGTTACGCAAAGAGACTTTAATGAATCGTACCATTTCCGCGCGTGTCCTTTTAATCGGTTTGCAGCAAGCTAAACAACCAAAACATCGTCCCATTTATGGAACCGTCTCAATTCGTCTATTTTTCGAACCCAGTCCGACGCATCGAAAGAGTTCGCACTCGGATCGAAAACGGGTAATAAAGTTTCATTCACGGCTACACTTGTCGGAAAAACGGGAACAAAAGAAGTACTCACCCTTTGGCTGAGTGAATCTATCTGTTTCCGAAGACCACTAATTGTCTTTCGCTGCTTACGGGTCCTTCTATCCTCCTTTGTGTCACTGCTCGAAGAATTCGTAGAAGACGTCGTGCTTGAGGATGAAGGCGACCGCTTGCGCGACATACGCCGCTTGGGTGGAGTTCCCGGTGGTGTGCTCATCCTTCGTGAGTCCGTAAATTTGCAAATTGTAGCCTTGTCACTAAAAGGTCACTTCGTCGCGCTTTCTGAGTTTTTATTTTTTATTTTTTTACTGTTTATTTATGTTGTTTTTTTCTTTCACTAAACTTCACAAAAAGGGCTTAACTAGGGTGGTATCCCACCGCTGTCTTTATGTAAGAAAGTCGATTAATAATTATTTTGTTATAATAATTAAATAATAGGTTTACTTTGAATAAACTTTACTTCTCAAGGAACAATGTTAGAATGAATACCACAATGTCTCTTTTTCTTACAATCTTTTTCGTATGTATACATTTCGCATATTTATCAATAGATTTATGATAATGTTTATTGTCATATACCTAAAGAACAGCGCGAAAATAAATTTCAGGAAAAAGCTCAGAAACTCGTGTTTGTAGGTTATTCTGAAGAATCAAAAGCTTTTAGATTATTAGACACGACAACAGACAATATCAAAATCAGTAGGGATGTTTGTTTTTTAAATGAAATCAAGGAAACGGAAATAAAAATTCTGATGAGGAAGAAATAATTTTGTTAACAATGGTCAAGAAAGTGATAATGACAGTTCTGAACAAAATAGTTCTGTTAGCGAAACAATTACTGAGGATGGATCTATTTACTAACCTTCAGACATAGACGATCAAAATTTAGATAATAACACAGGATTAAGACGTCCAGAAAGAATCACTAAAGGAAGACCACCTAAAAGATATACAGCAACATCACTGGTGACGTAAGAACCAAAAACTATAGAAGAAGCATTATTCAGACCAGACAAGGACAACCAGAGTTGTTTAAAGCAAACAGAGAAGAGATTTAGTCATCGCACAAAGCATGTAGGTATCAAGTATCAATTCGTAGAAAGACTTGAGAGAAAAAAGAAAAATAGAGTTTGTGCGGTATTATCCCCGAAGGCAAATAATAAGGTGAATTAAAGGGTATGTTAGCGTTGAGGGGGGGTGTTGTAAGAAATAAAGTGTGCAACGCTATCGATTACCTAGACTAAACATTTATGTATAAATCAACAGTGGTTCTAAGAAATATTAATTTATGGAACATGATTGTATTCGGTTGAACTATATTATGTATTAGATGTTTACCGACAATATATAAGTTACATTTTGTTCTTTCATATAATATAAGTTTAGTTGTAATTCATCTCTCATACAGTACAGACTACAGACCATATATACACATGTACACTCTTTGTATGTTTTATACTTCATTGTTAAGTTAAATAAAGTTTCTTAAAGTTCTTTTCTAATCATACGGATATATTATTTATTACTGCATCCTGGCATCAGCTGATAATAATTACATGGTAGTGCATGCAAACAGAGAAATAGCAGATGATTTGGAACTTGAAAACATTGCCGACATATTTATAAATAGAGCAGTAGTTCGTCAAAATACACACTGCTGTGTAATATAATAAATTATTATCTTTTCTAAATATCTTGTATTTTCTTGTATCTATTAAATAACAAAACTACATATAAGTAGCTAGGTATGTCAATAAAAAAGCTGGAGCACCCACGGGAATTTTTAAAACTCGGCGCCCCTGGTTGATTTATACTTCGGTCTCACTACAAAAGATCTACGCAAACTGACTTTTCAGTTTGCAAGTGTTAACAAGCTTTGTTACCCTGCAAAGTGGAATGATACCGAACTCGCAATTGAGGATTGGCTCATCGCATTTTTAAGACGACATCCACAGTTAACACTTCGCGCTCCTCAAGCCACTAGCCTTGCCCTTGCTATGTACTTCAATAGAGATACTGTGGCTTGTTTTTTCGATAAATTGTCATCTGCTTTCGAAAAGCACAATTTTGAACCTCAAAATATATATAATATAGATGAGACAAGTGTGTCTACGGTACAAAAGCCAACCAGTTATAGGAAAAAAAGGAACAAAACAAGTGGGATATATTACATCTCAGGAACGTGGTACGCTGGTTACAGTATGTGTAGCCATTAACGCTGCTGGCAACGCTGTTGCTCCAATGTTTGTTTTTCCCCGTTAACATTTTAAAGACCATTTTATTAGAGATGGGCCAACAGAATGTACAGGAACTGGCAGGGGAAGCTAACTTTCTGAGCTTCATGAAACATTTTGTGAAACATACCCAGCCAAATCAGAATTTTTTATCCCGTCCGTCCACCCTCTCGGAGCCTGTTGACTTTCATAACAGTGTATGACTGCTAATAAACATTTAATTCCAACATGGATTAATGGACCTGAAATGATTGTGTCATTTGCAACTCTACCTCCCAGACGATTAGACAACCATTTTTATCCCACATCTCCATTCCACTCTAGATTATTGCAGAGCTAATTTTATTACATTGCTCTCATTCCCCCCACACACATCTCACAAGCTACAACCCCTGGACCGAGGGGTGTACGATCCATTTAAAAAATATTTCAAAAATGCTGCAGATTAATGGATGAAGAACAACCCCGGAAAAAGGATGACCATTTATGACCTGCCGTCCATCGTAAAAGCATCACTTCCATTGGCCACTACACCCACAAATATTCTTTCTGGTTTTTCCTGTACAGGAATATGGCCATTTAATGGAGAGGTGTTCCACGATAGTGATTTCGCTCCATCGACTGTGACGGAAAGACCTATCGACAATGAGACTACTGCTAGCGATGATCCACAATCATTGATGTCCCAAAACATATGTGCACTGGAATGTCAACCAGAAACATCATCAGCCAGGCATACCACTCCATCGCCACCTACCACCAAAAATATTGCAGCATTAATTTCTCCTGAAATAGCAGACCACTGCTGATATGACTAAACCGAAAAAAGGTGGTCGAAGAAAGCGAAAGTCCGCAATTTTAACCGACACACACGAAAAGCTCTTGCTTGAAGAAAACAATTTAAAAAAGAAAGTTCCACTAAAAGTAGGGGCTAATCTAAAACAAAAACCAGTAGAATTAACTTAAATGACAAAAAGCCAAAAAGAAGGGAATAGTATCAAAGGTGACGTACGAAGATGGCTCTTCCGAATCTTCGAAAAGTGAAACGTTTTGTTTAGTATGTTGCGGAACGTATTCTGCAAGCAACGAAGACTGGATACAGTGCGGGGACTGTAAATTATGGGTTCATTTAGGTTGTACAGACAGAAACCCTTACTACATTTGTATAAACTGTATGTCCGAATAGGCACTGCTGCAAAATACATTACCTATTATTGTTCTTTTACGTTCTTATAATTACTTATCTATACTGTAACCTATGTTCCAATATCATTTAGTTTGTAATAATCTGAAATAAAGAATGATTTTCCAATGCTGTGCCTATTATCTTGTCATTTTATTGAACTGTGCAATTCACACCAGGGCTGTTACTTTTGACACCTGATGGTGTTGGTTGTAACAGCTGCAATGGTCTGCTTAAAGTTAATCTACCTCTTTTGTATGAATGATTAACATCTCCAAAATTTAAAACATGGTTTATTAGCTACGAAGTGTTTTAATGAACATTACTTAAAATTTGTAAATTCTTAACTTGTCCATTTGAAATAATTATTTATAAATTGTTACAATTGACTCCAGTCTCCCCTAATTCATTATAATTCTGCAAAAAAAGATGTTGATATCTCTGGCCAGATGTCCTATTACTACACCAGCTTGAGAAAAACCATTACAAGGTAAAAAAAAATTAATATTTGAGATTTTCCTGGGCACTAGTATATACATAGGTAATTTGTAATAAATACAGTACACCCATACCTCGCTATACGGTCGCTCTTTATACGGCATTTCGCTATAACGGCCCTCTTAATTTATGGCACATTTTCGATTTACGGCCTAAAATGTTTTGCTATAACGACAAAAAAAACTTTCATATGAGGAACTCATTCAGTTGCAAGCAGAACCCACATTTGATGAAAAGACAGAGCCTGTTGTATCCAAACAGCTAACATAAAAAAAATTGTCGAAAGCTTGTTCCAGTTTCGAATAAGCAATAAACATCCTTCTTGAAAACGATTCTGACGTCGTTCGTAGTGCTTAAGTTTATCGAGGAATTAATTCAGCCATAAGCTGTTATAAATAACTGAAGAACGAAATAGACAGGAAGGCAAGACAAACAACGTTGGACAATTTTTTTGAGCCAGGCCCACCTTACCAGCGAAAAATGATGAGGAGAGTGATCTGCAGGTAACCATTTCTTCATCTTCAGATAATAAATGCCGCAAAGCAAAAAAATTGCATTACAGAATTTCAGAAAGGAATGCCGTTGATAATCAGCATTCCTCAATCGATGAAAACATAGGCTTTAAAAGATTGATAAAAAAAGAACAAATAACACGTGCCATATCAGTTTCCGGTACCATAGATATGTGGACAAATGAAAACAATTTTGAAAGTCATGTAAAATAAAATAGTACATCATGTATCATAATCACTCAATTTTGTGTTATATGTAATTTTTAATAAGTTGAATTTTCTTGTGTTAAGTACTAGTGTTATCACTTTTGTAGAACAACCACTTGTATAGGAATTTATATTGGTACTACTCACGTGTACAAGCATACTAAGCTTTTAATATCTTTTTTTTTTAATATACTTAATATACTTGAATATCTATACTTATATATTTATTCCACACAGTATTTAATTAATAACGGAAGTTCCTAATTGGAATAATAAGTAATTACTGACGTACCACCTTTTTTTTATTAATAATTTTGTTTATTCTTTTCATTTGAATAAATGTAAATACCTCAATTACCTGAGATATTTCTGTGCCTGATCACGTTGAGATGTCGTTGGTCGAATTTTGTTGATATCATTTTATAAGGTATAAGAAACTTCAAATATTTATTTACACGTTTTGAAACAACTTCTGTAATTAACTTGAAATCGTTTTTACATTATCTAAAAATGTATCTATTGTCACATTGTGCTCATATTTTTTCCAAAATTACATTTCTCAGTAATATTTTTACATTTCGTTAATTAGATTTGTTCCAATTTCGATACGCAACGTGTACGAAATATGCAATTACCACACGAAACTTCAACATTGGTGCATTGTAGGCCGTGACCAACTTCCAAAGTTCCATTTGGGAGTAACTAAAAGAGCACTATGTGGGTCGGTATAAAAGAATTAGTTTTGGAGTTAATAAATAATAAGAAAATATTCAAACAAGCGAGTCAGAAGAAGAAGTTGGGGTAGTGTAGCGGGTGACCGATAAAATTCATCATAGTGGGGTATCGATAAGTAAGTATACGTCTACAAGAGAAAATTTACGTATAGTAACACGCGTCTAGTTTAAATTGAAATTTTGCCGCTTTTATACCGTCGCAGTTTCCCGACGCACCGCTGTGCCGTTTGCTCTGTCTTCGTTTCGTCCATCTTATCATTCTTCCCCCAACCATCACCCACCCATTCCCACTATTCCCAAAGGTGGCCGCTCCTCTAACTTTGCACAAAAGTGTTGGTCGGGGAGGGGGGGAGGACAGCCCGCCTACCAATATTGGTGGAAATGAAATACCCAAAAGCTGTTTTTAAAGTTTTTTCAGGAACAAGAGAGACCCATATCAGTCTCAAACTCCTTCTAAGGCGCCGTTCATACTAAGACGATATAAGATAAGCGATATATAGTAAAGAATATATTGCAACGATATATTGCTAGGAAGGTTCATGATAGCGGGCAATAAATCGGCGCGACCTGGGAGATAAAAGTTTGGTGGGAGCAAAATTCGCACTCCTTCAGTTATAAATTTTAGCTTATGTGAGGAAGACGTTGTAATGGCTTACTGGTTCAGGCGTAGGATGAGAAGAAAACGGAAATACTGGGTACATCCCTACAATCTTACCAACGTGCAGCATAGCTCGGCTGTTGTTTCGCGAGAGCTGTCTCAACATGAATCAAAATTCAAGGAGTTTTATCGAATGAATCCTGAAAACTTTCATTTTCGTAAAAGCCTAGTGTCACTAACCCCTGAAACAGAAGATACACAACACTTCAGGAAAGCTATTTCTCCCGATGAAAAACTGCTGGTTACTATAATGTAAGTAGATACGAATATAAACAATAGTATTAATAACATTTTTCAGTTTTTTTTTTATAATTGTTTACAAATGGTACCAATCAGCTTCACTTTCTTGCGGCAGTGGGGTAATCGAATTTAATGCTGAAGTCGTTGCAATATTGCTCATCTGAGAAACTTTATCAGATATAACCTCTTCAACCAATGTCTCACTTCCGTCATTTTGATTAGTATTGGACTCCTCTACTGTAGTATCTTCAACGTGAAGATTGCCGGACGTACCTCCTCCTTTCAAATATGGTTGCAGAAAAGCTAAATTCTCAGTGAAATAATAACTTTTCTTCGAATTTTGGCTAGCCCCAGACTTTGATGGTTTCAGCGATCGCACATATGCTGTTCTAAGGTTCTTCCATCGCTCTCGACAGTTCTTTTCTGAAACAAAATTTGAAAAGGGGGACATCATTAGGATTTATGTGACAATGTTGTTTATTAAAATGAAAACACGTGTATTACATACACAATTATTTACGATGTAAAACCCTCAATTTATTAATTGTATTATTTTGTATCATTCCTATTTTGTTTGTATGGTAGGGCCAAAGTGTTGACAACACAGACGTAAAATTGTTGTTGTTTCAGATATCTAGATACTGGAAGCAGTTTTCAAGATGTTTCCTTGCAATTTTACAGAGGTAAATCAACTGTCAGTTACATTGTTCATTCGACTTGTGCTGCTATATGGTCCCACTTACAACCGCTGTATATGCCACAACCAACAAAGGAAAGTTGGAAGCAAATCTCAAAACGTTATTATGAGTTATAGAATTTACCTAACTGTATTGGTTCTCTTGACGGCAAACATTTCCGCATTCAGTGTTCCCCTAATACAGAGTCCACAGATTATAATTATAAAGGGTTCTTTTCAATAGTTCTAATGGCTTTGTCTGACGCAGATGGGCTGTTCACAGCAATGGATGTTGGAGACTATGGGCGGAAAAGTGATGGTGCTGTGTTTCGGAAATCAACAATCGGAAAATTATTGCAGGATAATAAATTGAAAATACCAGACGCAACTCACTTGCCAGGCGAGACAAATTACAATCCTTTTCCGTTTTACTTTGTGGCAGATGAAGCATTCCCTCTCCAGCATAATATAATGCGACCCTTTCCAAAAAGAGTATTAAATGATGCCAGAAGAATATTCAACTTTCGACTTTCAAGAGGTAGAAAAAGTGTAGAATGCAGTTTTAGAATGCTAACGTCAAAGTTTCGTCTGTTTGACCGACCAATTTATACCAACAGAAGTAATGCTGTGCAGACTATTAAGACAGCATGCTTGCTTCATGATTTTATACGCAGACGAGAAGGACAACCTTATGTTCCACAACAATTTAATAAGTGTTCTGTGGTACCAGCATTATCAGATAACAGTACGTTCAATGAAACCAACAATCTGAACGCAGCAAACCGCTTACGAAATAAATTAGGTGAATACTTTCTGAAACCAATTGGTGCAATCCCTACACAATGGAGATGTGCTGGTTTACAAGACCCAGCCATTTAGTTAGTTAAATTCTTTTTATATCTATATATATCTCACTTGGCTAACATAATAAATAAATAATTAAACACTGCATTTACCTGTCTTTTATTTCTGCTGCAATTTCCCTCCATGCGGCACTCATCACATCTGTTTTGCTGTATGCGAGTTCCAGATGCACTGATGACCCTTCACTAAATTAATGAAAGGAATTACAGAACTGTCTTCTCTTCTTCCCGTCATATTGACAGCTCGAAATATCGAACGATACTAATCGCTGAAGAGACCGGCATGTGGTACTTCGCGAGATATGTCACTTGCGATATGTTGTGCAATCGCGCGACTGTGCACCTTTTTTATCGCCTCCCTTTAGATTTCACGTATCTGTCTGTGCGGGTCGCGTATCGCATATTGCTTATCCTATATCGCCTTTTTTGACATTTCTTAGGTTAAGGTATATATACATTTTTTTTCATTTTGCAAATATTACATAAGGTTAGTGATAATAAAGCTCTTTAAACAAACCATGACGAGTGTTACAGTATGTGTTTAGGTTACTTTATGTGAACTAAATATTTAGCAGAAGAAACTTCTACCTTTTCATTTATTTGTTCACTAAATATACGGCATCAAATATTGACAAAAGCAAACTGTGAATATACGACGATTCAGGATATCATCAATACTTAATAACATTCCGCGGAATTGATTGTCTGCGTTTTTATAAAATTTACGTCCAATTTCCTGATATTTAACTGCCTTTGTGAATATAGTTAATGCGATGGCCCCAGCGGGTGTTGACGCAATGTGATTTCTGCCCAGTGCTCTGAATGTCAACGTGAAGAAATTCAAGCAAGCTCGGGTAAACGGCGGGAGTAACTATCACTCTCTTGGCAATGCCTTGATTCAGAGTCGTAGACACGCCAACCACACCCCCTCCTCGTGGATCCCGCCAGAAACGGACTCTGTCCGGCTAAGAGTGTGGTGGCTTTCGAGCGGGTAACGGTTACCAGCCCTGCCCGCCGTCATGTTGTTTGCCCAAATAATCAAAAGAAGCCTCGGAACACCAAACCTGAGCCCTCTGGCTCGGGTACCCAACAACCCCTCAACCCACCTATCCACACCTGTACTGTGTGTGCTGCCTTCTTTGCGACAAAGACGGGACTAGGAGTTCATATGCGTGCAAAGCATCCCACCGAGCTGGACACTCTACAACGCCGTGTCGACGTAACGGCGAGATGGATGAAGGAAGAGATGATGATGCTGGCGCACAAAGAAGCAGAGACCTTGGGGCAGAGGAAAGTACGATTTATAAATCAAGTACTGGTAAAATACTTCCCAACCAGAACACTAGATGCCATCAAGAAGGCGCGTCAAAAACAATCTTATAAAAACGCTGTGATATTCTTCTTGAAGGCTCCGCCGCGCCGCCACCTGTGCCCCAGCCCACCGTTTCTGCCCCTCCTCCATTGCCGAAGCGAGTGCTGCGATCAAACGCAGCCTCAGCTATAGCACGTAGGCAAGAAAAAATCGTCCCGGTACCTTCCACTAGCAGAAACAAGACGCCGCCGTTGCCGCCATTGCCCCCATCGCCGCAAGACAACGATGGAATCATGGACTACATCCTGGCAAATACCATCTTCCTAGCGAAGAAACAGGCGACTTTCGCCCGATTTCCATTCCGTCTGTACTCTGTCGACAGCTCCATTCCATCCTGGCGAAGAGACTTTTATCCACCTTCGCTTTTGATGAGAGACAGAGAGCCTTTCGCCCTACCGACGATTGTGGAGATAATACAGCTATCGATTCGGTCTGTCACCCGGCAATTTTCCAAGTTCTTTCCGACTATGGTTTTCCGAGGGAGTTTGTCCACTACATCATGAACTATTACCGGACGTCATAACAACATCAGAGTGGGCATCCCCCCCCATCATCCCAGGCCGAGGCGTGAGACAAGGTGACCCTCTCTCACCACTCATTTTCAACTTAATTATAGACCGTCTCTTACGTTCGCTTCCTGCTCTACTATCGGTGAGGTGAAGGTAAATGCACTGGCTTTCGCGGACGATGTTCTACTAACTGCGTCCACACCCAACGGTCTTTTGGACACACATACATAAACGCAGCCAAGTGCAAAACCATTTCCATCAAAGGCCAGCCGAAGCAGAAGACGAAAGTGCTGGAGAAGAGAACATTTACGGTGGGACAGAATAAAATTCCGTGTCTCGCGCGCGGCGAGGAATGGAGGTATTTGGGAGTCGACTTGACGAGCGCTGGACGAGCCCTTTTCCGCGCTCATGAGGAGATGGGTCGCATCCAACTAGGCTACCTTAGTTCGAGCAGCCCTTCGCAAGTGGCTAAATCTCCCCCATGACATCCCAACTGCCTACATCGACGCCGATGCCTCGGGTGGTGGGCTGGGCATCCTCTCTATGAGATGGACAGCACCTTGCCTACGAAGAAAAAGACTCATCGGTCTGCAACTGCCAACTTTGGAGAAAGTGGCGATAGCTAACATCTATATCGCACGCGAACTGGACGCCACGGATCGAAGACTACAATATGACGGAAGATCTTTGAAGAACCCCTCCGACATTGCCTCGATGTGGAGGGAGAAGTTGAGGGGATCCGTGGATGGGGCCGGTCTTCGGGAAGCTTAAAAGTGCCCCGAAGCCCACCGTTGGGTTCGTGAATTAACACGCCTGCTATCAGGCCGAGACTTTATCAACTTTGTCCGGCTGAGAAGTAATGCCCTAACATCACGAAGTCGTACGGCCCGTGGACGCCCTTTAAAGGACCGTACGTGTAGGGCAGGTTGCGATGCGCAGGAGACCCTGAATCACATCCTCCAACGATGTCACCGCACTCATGAGCCAAGAATAGATCGGCACAACGCCATCGTCCGCTACGTCGAGCGGAAGTTGAAAACCAAGGGCTACACCACCACCTTGGAGTCCACCATCGCCACACCCGCGGGGCCACGTAAGTCGGATATTGTGGGCACAATGGGCCTAAGAACCATCGTTATAGACTGTCAGGTCGTAACCGAAAGCATAGCCCTAAGGCCAGGCGCCCACTCGGCCACCGGTGGTCGCCACTAGACGCGACCACACGCTGCGGACGGTGTTTTGCATGCAATTCAAATGGCGTCGTCGCACACTCGGCGACAGCAGTCGCCCGTTCGAGCCACGCGCTGCGAGAGAAGCTCGTTCTCGCTACTTGTCGCTGACGCCGGCTACTGATTCTCCGGCGCACACTTGGCCACTTTTCCACTTTTTTTTAATGAAGCACCCTTGTTTTTACTATTTAAGTTGAGTTGATATTCCCTCGAAGGACCAGGATTGTAAGGTGTAGAAATCAACAGCGATATTTTTAATAATTGTAGATTATTATTTATTATATTCAAAAACACCAAAAGAATAACAAAACGTAGGTGAAAGTAAAAATGAATATCAAATTCTAATGTTTTATACAACTTATGTTTTAATCAAAACTGAGCTCTCAAGGCTCTTTTCTCGCTCGCAGTCTAGAACGTTCTTCTTCGTCTCGAAACCCCTCTACACATTTCCCTCTCAAGGCTGTCTTACATAAACTAAGGCGCCCTCACACTGACCCAATTACCAACCAAGAAATTCGAACTTTAGTAAAATATTAAAAGCAATTAAAATTAAATTAAATACTTATACAACTCAAAACTTAATTCTAAACATTCTCCCCCCCTTGAAGTGACAATTTCAATCATCTTTATTCTAAAGGTAAAGGGCACAATTTGACAATTGGTCTTGTATAAACACCATCTTGCGTGCGAATTTTTACCACCCTTACTCTTGAGTCAGTACCTGGGTGAATTTCTATAATTCTAGCTAATGTTCCACTTCAAGGGTGAAAGGTTATCGTCTTTAACTAATACAAGATCGTTTACTTCTAACTTTTTACATTCTTTTAACCATTTAGGTCGGTTCTGTAATAGATTAAGATAATCTTTAGACCATCTTTTCCAAAAATCCTGTTGGAGTTTTGTACATTTTTCCCAATAAGATAATCTATTTTCAGGTCTTTCAGACACGTCGTACTCAGGATAAACCGTTAAAGGTTGGCCAATTAAAAAATGAGCTGGAGTCAAACAATTAAGATCAGAGGGATCACTTGAAACAGGACATAAAGGTCGCGAATTAAGAATAGCTTCTATTTGAGCTAATACAGTTGTTACTTCTTCAAAAGTTAAGTTAGCGTTACCCATTACTTTATTCAAGTAATTTTTAGCAGATTTAATTCCTGCTTCCCAGAGCCCACCCCAATGAGGACTATTTGGAGGTATAAACTTCCATTCAATTGAAGAATTTGCTAAAAAATTATCTACTGAGTCTTTATTTCTTCGAAAATTTAAAACAAATTTAAAAAACATCTCTTAAATAATTGTTTGCTCCCTTGAAGTTGGTAGCATTATCACTGTAGATAATTTGAGGGTTGCCTCTCCTGGAAATAAATCTTTTAAGTGTGAGTAAAAAAGCTTCAGTTGACAAACTAGAAACTAACTCCAAATGAATAGCCTTCGTTACCATACACACAAACAATGCAATGTAAGCTTTAGTGCTTACAGCACCTCGAATTCTAGCATTTTTAACTATAACAGGACCACCAAAATCTATTCCCACCTTGAGAAAAGCTCGAGCTACATTCACTCTGTCAGCTGGAAGGGAACCCATGAGTTGTTGGGAGGCCTGAGCCTTTAATCGATGACAAGTTAGGCAATTTTTTAGAATATTTTTAACTTCTCTCAGACCATTTATTATCCAATAAGTTAATCTAAGATGAGACAAGGTAGTTTGAGCACCGGCATGTAAGAGTCTCTTATGCTCCAATTTAATGATCAACCTTACTGTATGATTTTTTGCTGGTAGCAAAATAGGAAATTTTTGATCATGGGAAATGTCAGCTTGGGTTAGTCTACCATTAATTCTTAGAAGACCTTCTTTATCAATAAATAAATTTAAGGAACGTAGCTGAGATGTACTCGGCATTGCACCTTTTGTCTTTAAAGCACGTATTTCAACACAAAAATTTTCTTTTTGAATTAAAGACAAAATAGTATTTAATGAGTTTCTCAACTCTGAAACTGACAGAATGCCTACTATCTCCTTTTCTCTGAGAGTTGTGGATGAATCGTAGCAAGTATGCCACTGCTCTTTGCAAACGCGAAAAATTGGAGAACCGTTTCCAATCAACTAAAGGAATTAATTTTACACTATTTAGAGAAATTCTTTTTTCTTCCGGAACTGTATTAATCATTTCATGATTCCCTCGATTCAAGAAAATTTTCCAATCTTTATTAGATAGAAATTCAGGGCCATTCCACCATAAACTAGAGTAGATTTTTTCCTTGACAGTAGTGCCTCTGGAAATTAAATCAGCAGGATTGTCAGAAGACCTTACATGCTTCCAATCACAGCCCATAGTCAAGTCCTGAATTTCAGAGACTCTGTTCGCTACAAATGTCTGCCACTTGGAAGATGCAGCAGACAACCAACATAAAACTATTTGAGAATCTGTCCATAAGGTTATATTTTTGGTTTCAATTAAAAGAATCGATCTTACTTTCGCAACTAGTCTGGAAAGCAACAGAGCACCACATAACTCTAGCCTAGGCAAAGTTATTGCCTTCAATGGAGCTATTCGAGATTTAGAACAGATTAGTTTTGAAGAAATTTTTCCCTTAGAATACAGTACTCTTAGGTAAATACAACAACCATATGCTATCGTTGAAGCATCAGAAAATCCATGTAACTGGACTTCTTTCAATTGCTCTCTTTCACACAATGCCCTTGGAATCTGAACTTCTCGCAAATCATAAATATCTAAAACAAATGTTTTCCATTGCTGAGCCAACTCGTCGGGTATTAACTCATCCCATTCTATTTTCTTAAGCCATACTTGTTGCATAATCATTTTAGCAACTACTACTATTGGACTTACTAATCCCAATGGATCAAAAATTTTAGCAATTTGAGAAAGCACAAATCTCTTAGTTAATCTACTCGTATCTTTTGAAAAGGAAAAACTTATTTTAAATATATCTTGAGATGCACTCCAAGATATACCCAATACTTTATTAGATATTTCATTTTCTAATTCAATTATTTTTTCTTGTACATTTTTCGTATTACTATCATTTAGACAAGTTGGCTCGTTGGAACACCATTTGTGAAGTCTAAACCCTGCAGAACCTAACAACTCGACAAGCTCACCTTTTAATTTAACCGCTTCCTCCAAAGAATCTGAACCACACAAAAAGTCGTCCATGTAACATTGTTGTAAAATTGCTTTTGAGGCTAAAGGATAATTGGACAAACTATCATCTGCTAATTTCTTTAATACTCTAGTAGCCAAAAAGGCTGGTGGCTTTGTACCATAAGTGATAGTCTGTAACTCTATACATTTTAAATCTTGACTCGAGTCTTCACGCCAAAGTATGTTTTGCAAAAATAACTGATCTGTATTAATCTTCACCATCCGATACATTTTCTGAATGTCTGCTGTTAACGCGTAGTTGAAAGTTCTGAATCGACACAAGATATCAAATAATTCAGGCTGAACCGTATAGCCTTTTAGTAAAATTTCATTTAAAGATATTCCGGAATTTGTTTTCATGGAGGCGTAAAAAACTACTCTCAATTTAGTACTGAGACTTTCTTCTTTTATCACACAGTGGTGAGGCAAAAAACATCTATTAATTTGACTTTTTTCTAGTTTTTCATCAAACTCTACATATTTACCATGACCTAATTGAACGTATTCATCAATAAATTTTTTATATTCTTTAAATAATTCATTGTTTCTTGATAAACGTTTTTCTAAACCCAAAAATCTATTTTTTGCTAAACAAAACGAATTCCCCAATTTTTTGTGCGCTTCAGGTTCTCTTAATGGAAGATTTACTTGAAACTGTCCATTACTCAACTGCTTGCAAGACTCCTGAAACATCTTTTCACACTTTTTCTCCTCTAGAGACAACTCCTGTACATCAGCTACCTCCTCCAATTGACAAAATCTGCCCATTGACTCCTCTAAACTCATTGATGAAGAGCAAACCAAGGCAGCACTAAAAAAGGATCTAGAATTAGTAGGTGCATTTCCAGCTACAAGCCAACCTAGCTGGCTATTTTGGAGGGTGGGTAAATTAGGACCTAGTCTTATTAAACCCGGGGGAAAATTAGTTCAAAATATAAATCAGCTCCAATTAGCAAGTCTAATTTAGCTGGTTGATCGTATTTCGTATCCGCTAGCTCAACATTTGGAGGCAATACTAGTTTCTGTGTGTCAACCCTTGCATGAGGCAAAAAACCCGTTATCTTATCTAATATAGAAAAAGAAGCACTCAATTTACAAGAGCTGTTTGTTAATGATTCAATTGTTAACTTAGCAACACCTTTAGTTTGTGTACTTATGTCCCTTATACCACCCACATACGTGACTTGTCTATTTATTTTTAATTTTAATTTTTTAACAACTTCTGTTGTGATAAAGGAAATCTGAGAACCTGAGTCCAGTAAAGCACGTGCTTGTATCTTCTTCCCCGACTCATTAGTTAACAAAACTTTAGCCGTAGCTAATAAAATTTGCGATTTATTATCATTTAACATTAAAGCAGTTTTTTCTTCAACCCTTTCCCCTGCATTTTGAACAATGGCAGATGAATTATCAGTTCCCGAACTATTAACCTTACTTTCAGGTTTTTCATGTATATGTAATAACGTATTATGCCCCTTTTTTTGCAAATAAAGCAACCCCTCGCCTTACATTGCTTGACAGCATGTTTGCTGCTAAGACAGTTATAGCATAATCTCTGATCGCCAACAAATTTCCTTTTCTGAACGTCTGAAAGAGCTGAAAACTTAGTACATTTGTACATATTATGATTATTAAGTCCGCAATAAATACAATTATTATTTTTAGAATTGGAATGGTCATTCACAATGTGAGTTACCCTTGATTTTGTCTTTTGATTCGAATCTAATTTTATAATGTTTTCTGAAGCAATACATCTTTTTTCTAAAAATTTAAGAAACGACTCTACATCTGGCAATGCCGTACTACTCTTTTCCAATTCATACGCCTTCCGCGTTGAAAAATCTAATTTTTGTGATAGTAGATAGACCAACAATACGTCCCATTCCTTTGCAGGCAATTTTAGAGATTTTAAAGCATTAACATGTCGTATATTTACGCAAAATTCTCTTAAGGTTGTCGCTTCACCTTTAGCTACAGATTTTGTTCCAACTAATTCTTTTAATTGACTGTTAATTGTTACTAAATTATTTTCATATCTTTCTTTCAACAAATCCATAGCTATTACATAATTTTCATTGGTCAATTCTAATTCTTTAATTAAATTTAATGGTTCTCCTGTAAGAGAAGACCTCAAATACACAAATTTTTCTACATTTTCTATATTTTTTTTATCTATTGCAGCTTTAAACAGATTAATAAACCCACTCCAATCTTCATATTTGCCTGTAAAGGTTGGAGTTTTCATTTCCGGCATTTTAATATTTACTTGATCGTTAATTTGAGACCTAAGTGATAAATTACTTGACGTTGATAGTGACTGAGTTTGACCTCTTATTTTCGCTAACAACGTAAAATATTGTTCTTCAACTGTATCCCTATCTGACGCGTAAGTTTCGTCAAGACACTCCAATTCGCTTTGGACTTCATCATACATTTGAAATGCTTTGATTAAATGTTCCTCTCTCAAATTAAACTGATCTTTATCTACCTCACGTTCTCTAATTTTATTATTAACATAAGTTTCTATCTTTGTGATGGCCCTTTTTGCAATCGTTCTCTTATTTTGAAACTCTTCCATCGTGTTTTAATTCGAATTTTTATTTAATTTTTTTTTTTTTTATTCCCCGAAAAAACAAATACGTTAAATTATAAGTGTAGGCACTTATCTTTTAAGAATTTTCCTATGGAATTTTCCGACGTTGTTACCCCTTCTCTGATCCACTGCGTCGCTGGTTCGGCTTCTCTGCGGCTAGCGTTCGTGGAATTCCGTGGGGTCTCAACCTGCTGCTTCTCTTTTCAACAGCACCCAAATGACTTGACTAGTTCCAATGACTTGCAAAGCAACCAAATTGCTTAGACAGCACCTGATGATGGTTTGACTGACTCCCAAAAATGGCTCGAACAGCATCAACTTCTCAAGCTGCATTCAATAATGACTAGAATAACCTCAATGATGGTCCGATTAGCTCCCAATTATGGTTCAAACAGCATCAATTGCTCGTACAATATTTATTTGTTTGTACGGCACTCAACCAGCTCGAAAGACTTCTACTATTGTCTTGAACAGGTTCTAGTTTCTTACTTCTTATCCTCGTTTAGTATTTTTCTTGCTAACGAGCAGCCAGTTTGATAACACTTTTCTTTTCTACGAAGTAAATCTTCTGTGTTTTTACGTCCAACTTGCTGTATTTTTCTCCCGCACTACACTCCAATTGCCGCCAATTCTTCTGTATCCGGCTCGTTTCGACCAATGTTTTTACTATTTAAGTTGAGTTGATATTCCCTCGAAGGACCAGGATTGTAAGGTGTAGAAATCAACAGCGATATTTTTAATAATTGTAGATTATTATTTCTTATATTCAAAAACACCAAAAGAATAACAAAACGTAGGTGAAAGTAAAAATGAATATCAAATTCTAATGTTTTGTACAACTTATGTTTTAATCAAAACTGAGCTCTCAAGGCTCTTTTCTCGCTCGCAGTCTAGAACGTTCTTCTTCGTCTCGAAACCCCTCTACACATTTCCCTCTCAAGGCTGTCTTACATAAACTAAGGCGCCCTCACACTGACCCAATTACCAACCAAGAAATTCGAACTTTAGTAAAATATTAAAAGCAATTAAAATTAAATTAAATACTTATACAACTCAAAACTTAATTCTAAACCACCCTATATATTATTTGTTTTTCATAATCTACTTAAAATTGTCTTTTCAATGATACAAAGATTTTTGGGTTTGGATGTTGCATTGTTGAGTTAATAATGAAAATGTAAAAAATTGGTTGCAACAGGGTTTGGCTTTTTAGTTCAATGCACGAGTATTACGATTAGTTGAGATGAAATATTTAGTAGTTATGCTGCCAACGGATGTACTAAACCTTAAAAATAATAAAATCATAATTTTATTATACAGGGTGTTTTTTACGGTGCAGTCAATTGAGCAACCTTCAAAGAGCGATTTCTCCATTTTTTCATATGGAACACCCTGTATATTATTGAATTTTTGGAATGGTGCGTTAATTCTGCTTAATGTTTCTTTATAATATTTTATACCTAAACCTCGTAATTTCAGAGATATTTCACTTTTTTCATTATTTCCAGCTGATTATTTGTTTTTGATTTTATCTAGTGTGCTGATCGGTCAGATTTGACAACTTGGCACAAGCAAATAATAAATGAATACGTAATGCGTCTAATACATCTAATAATTTAAGACGTTAAGCGTGCTGTATTACTGACTATTACAATTATTTTTGCATTATTGTCATTGTCGTATCATACCAGTTTGATTCGGTTCGTAGTTTTCCTGAACAATTTTTGCTTGTCACATATTACTAGGGGCACCTACTATATTTTATTTTTTCAATCAATTCATTTTTTTATCCTCTTTCGATCTATATGGATACTTCCTATTTTATTTGAAAATTTTGGAATAATTTTGAATTATTACATAAAATAGGAAGTACCATATAGATCGAAAGAGGATAAAAAAAGGAATCGATTGAAAAAATAAAAAATAGTAGGGCCATTTGAAAAAACGAGGTTATTCGTGCTTGAAATTTTTCAATTTTAGAATTTTATTTTGAGCGCCCTGTATAAATTATTTAATTCAATTTTGTCAAGGCGTTAGCACTAAAAATTTCAACACTCTAAGTCGTATTTTGTGGAAGTTATGATGTTTTATAATTTGGGTTGCGGTAGCGATTTTTTTTCTATAAATTAAATTAACTCAGAAACCGATCGTCATAGGTGTACAAGTTGGTTATCAAACTTATGTACCTTAGAATTACACGTTTTATTCGAATTCAGCGTAAAAAATATACCATTCCATTTAAAATAACAAAGTTGGTGTCGACTTCCGGTATAACCGGATGTAAATCGAACTTGAAAATATTTTTAAAAGAAGCGGCATAAAGAATAACCAAATGAGCCCAAGTTTCAGAATTGAATTCCTTCTACTAATTCATATACTTCTAATAGCCCATCAACTTGAAGAACCCTGATTATATATATATATATATATATATATATCTTATATATATACATATAACAAATATATTTTCACTTTATGTTCATGTTTGGCTAGTCCTTGATTTTATTAAGTTTATTATCGCTTCTTTACAATCAGATGGAATTTAACGTCTTCAAATTATTATTTTTTATTAAGGAAAGAAAACTCGATTCAGAATGACGATAGAATTTAAACACAGTTTAAAGCACTTCAATACACGTCAACAAAAAAAATTGATTTTTCCGATTTTATTTGCATCTCTTACGCGTATTTTATTAAATATGGCACAATTTTTCCGATTTAATGTTTTATGATACACTACTTTCACTTTTTTGAAATGCAACATGGCATTTCTTTTTTGCTTAATTGTAATTATTATATTTAATTTTTCTGAAAGAATCAATGAAATGAACATAATATACAAATGTAATTAAATATTTTCTTTAATATAATTATTCATAAATAAATATGCTATCGATACAGGAAAGGACCTTGGACAATGCTAAACTTTTACATGTGAAAAAATAATAATTACCTATGGACATTCGTATACTAAACTTTTTAAAACTATAAATATTTGATCTATTGAACAGCTAGTAAACAATCTATGTAGTAAACTATAAAAGCTTAACTGCATCTAAAATGTGCACAGACATGATGATGATGAAATTACAATTCCAAAAAGAACAGATTTACTAGCTACCTGCTTCCAAATTACTATTGCATTGATACAAAATATCTAGTAAAGAGATAACACATTTTATGAATTAAAGAAAAACTGGACTAGTATTTCCGAATATAAGCACAATCGTGTATGGAAGTCAATGAATCGTTTAAATTCTTTGGATGGTCGCAATACATGCTGTCTTCGAATCTTTCCACGTTTCGCATTATCTACCGATAGTACATACTTAGATATCTTAGACCACACGTTTCGATAAAATTTGTTTTTCTTATTGTATTTGTTAAAAACCATTTCAATGTAAACTTCTGAACTTTTTATCTTATACATGCCTTTGTTTTCTTTCCAAGTAAATTATATTGTTCCACTATCGCTATCACTTACCCCTACCTGGAATTTCGTATTCACATGTACTTGCATGCACCCCTTAATAATAGCTAGTTTTACCCTCAATTGCGTTCTCTTGAATTCAATTTCACGTATTTCCACAACCAATCTCATCATACTTACTCTCGCTACTTTTCTTTCTGTCATCTGTTTGACTAACAACGAATATTATATAGAACTATTGCACATAATTAGCTTATTGTTAGTCTAATAACAAAATTATTGACATGTCCAAAAAATTTCTGTATTTAAATTTAATTGTGTTTATAGTAAATGTCTAATTGATAGTTTGTACTGTTGTCTATCATTTATCGAGGTATGCCATAAAAAAAAGAAGTGTTTATCTTTACAATGTGTTTTTCCGCGAATTGTTCAAAGTGAAAGCAAAAGTATAGGAAGGGTCACTTCAAACAATAAACGGATGTGATGTCTCTTACTAAAGATAATCACTATTTATTTAAATACTATATACAAAACTAGGACTACAAAAACACATTGATCGGTACAAATTATAGTTGGCTCGGTTAAAGTTTACAACTGGGTTGGTATATGATGACTGTTTTCCGATTTCTCTTTTTTCTCTCTTAAGGATTGCTTGTTACTTACAGAGGCACTTGAATAAACTTCAAGTTGTGCAGAACAAGGCTCTGAGGCGTGATACGGGTGCTCCTTGGTTTATTTCGAACGCGACACAACCGGGACTTGAAAGGACCATGGATAAGGGAACACCTAACAGAGAAGGCAACAAAGGTCTACGCGACTTGTACAGCCCACCAGAACGCGCTGGTTCGCGAAATGGTAAGCTACGACGAGCATGTGTACTGGAAGCACAAACGACCAAAGATGATTTTAAACAACTAATGTAAATTTAACCAAGTAATTAAGTTGTAGCCAACTAACGCACTAACCATTTCGCTAGTCTTCTCAAATAGAAATTATTTATAGATGTATATACACATATATTTATTATTTATTTATTTACATTCCTATTTACAGATTAATATTTATTTATAATTAATTACAATTACGTTCCAGATACCAACAAGGTAATTTGTCCCCTTTACAGACAAATTGTGGTTCTCAATTTTCTAAAATTAATCACACGTGAAAGTATCTGTTTCAGATTTCAAGGAGAAGTCAAAGGACTGGAACTTGAAGAACGAGGGGTTTTAGTGAGTAGAAATCTCACACTACCCTCGCATATAGAACCAATTGTGCCTTTTGAAGGTTTCCCCTCTAGCCAATGGCACAAAAAAAAACTTACAGAGGGGACTTTCTTAGAACTATAAAACATTAAAAACTGGCAAGAGTAGCGTGGTCAATGGTTACTTAGAAGGAAAGGTCATAAAATCAGGTAGAGGATCTTTCTGCTTGAAGTATGTTTAAAGAAGAAATCGGAGTGTTTATAAAAGACAAGGTTTAATAAATTTATGAAGAATATTTTCGAAAATGCAATTGCCACAAATTATACGTAGGTATTCATAATTTAAATGGTTACCTTCTGAACACAATGATAAGTGAAGTTTTTGTAAGTATAAGTATTTTTTATTTTCATTTATGAATATTAAGACATTAAAACAGTTCCCTAAATAGTAATTTTTCTATATTGAAATAGAGCGTTCGAACCGCTAATTTCAATTTTATGTCAATCTCAGCTTTCTGTCAAATTGCTGGTTATACTACTTCCAGTAAGCAGATTACGTAAAACACTTTAATTAAACCGATCTCTATTTTTAGGAGTCCGCATTACGACGTAATTAGTTTATTACCGAAATTCTATTAAATGTTTCTTAAACGTGTGTGTGGTCCAACACCACGTAACTGTTTCCTACATAAGCCCACGATATTATACATCAAAAACACTCTCCTCTTTATATATGTTTTTTATAAGGATCTGCTATGAGTTTTATTGCCTTTAAATATAATTTTAAGACAAAGCTTATACTAGTTCACAAGTTCAGGTTTTTTGAAACAAGCGATGAATACTGCTTAATATTTTTGGGTGCGTGTTCTACGAAGACAATTAACGAAATAATAAAATTAAATAACAATATATTTACAATTTAACAGGAAATGCGAAGGCAGAGAATAGGGAACACAAGATGATGGTCTGGAAGCTAGATAAGAACTCGAGAAGTTTTGCAACTTAAGTCTTTTCGAAAATATGTTAAGAAGGAGAAAGGGTAGTAGACAGTAGAGTAGGGTACTAATAAAAGGGTACGAATAATAAGAAAGGAATGGAAAGTACATACGTCATGCAGTGAATACGTGAAAGATGAAATGTTAAAGGGATTACAGAAAAATACAAGTATACAGTACAGAATAAGGGCAAAAAATTGAATGGAATAGTAGAAATGTATACAAGACCTAAAATTATATAAAAGCAATTGATTATAAAGTTTATACACAGGGTTTTTCAAGTTGATGGGCTATTAGAAGTATATGAATTAGTAGAAGGAATTCAATTCTGAAACTTGGGCTCATTTGGTTATTGTTTATGCCGCTTCTTTTAAAAATATCTTCAAGTTCGATTTACATCCGGTTATACCAGAAGTCGACACTAACTTTGTTATTTTAAATGGAATGATATATTTTTTACGCTGAATTCGAATAGAACGTGTAATTCTAAGGTAAGTTTAATATCCAACTTGTACACCTATGGCGATCGGTTTCTGAGTTAATTTAATTTATAGAAGAAAAAAAAACGCTATCGCAACCCAAATTATAAAAAATCATAACTTTCACAAAATACGAGTCAAACTGTTGAAATTTTTACTAGTATTAGCCGAATATTAGTGTTACGCCTTGACAAAATTGAACTAAATAATTTATACAGGGCGTTCAAAAAAAATTCTAAAGTTTAAGAACTTCAAACACGAATAACTTGGTTTTTTCAAAAGGCACCTACCATATTTTATTTTTTCAATCGATTATAAAATAAAACTGAAATAGCATCACTTATTTATTTATTTATTTATTTATTTATTTATTTGAACCAAAAATTCATCATATACAATATTAATAAATATATATTATATATGAATGACCTATAGGAGGCAAAATGCCCGTACATAGGTTGGTCCTTACAGAGGTAAACAAAAAAACATAAGATAATTAATAATTAAAGTACCTTTTATAACTGTTTTAAACATAATAATTTGTTACAAAATTCTTATTCTATAAAATTTATATAGGTATTAGATTATTTTATTATATTGAAATTAAGACAAAAATAAACTAGGGTAGAGTGGGGTAGGTTCGGACATGGGGCACCTCCGGACATTTCGGGTATGGCATCTTTTAAGTAACATATGAAGTTTATATTACAGTAGTCGGTTACAGTTCTAGTTTAATAGCGATACATAAAATTCTGAGTGATTTGATGGTAGTGTTTTTTAGTTACTGGTAAAAAAAGGTCAAGTTATTTCGAAAGTAAGTATTACCATCCGTTATTCCTAGCAAGTTACACGTTAATTTCTTAATTTATTCAATTGTTAATGATTCCATATTAAAGAACACATTTTTGTGCATGCATTAACCTACAATAATTTGGCGGGGGTATTGAACAAGTTCTGATAAAATTACGTTTAACCCATTTCGATCGGATGGGGCAGTTTCGGACAGATGGTGTGAGGTACATTCGGACACTGTTCGAAAGGCTCCATAGACGGCTTTTGTTCGTTTAATGATTACTGCCTTCCTAATTACGTTTTTATATAGGTATTCAGAATGGTTAGAAAGTATATCAGAAAAAGAACCAATCCCGAAGTTTCGGAAGAAACCATGAAAACCGCGGTTGAGAATGTAATTCGCAATGTTATGTCTATAAGAATGGCAGCAAATACGTTTGGAATTAAAAAATCTACATTAAATGACAGGGTGCAAAAAGGGAAACAATGAGGGGCTGCATCTGATTCTGGAAATGAGAGCTCTGACGCAGAATGTAGTTTATCAAAATATGCTACAAGGCAAGTTTTCTCAAAACAAGAAGAAACTGAATTGGAGCGGTACCTAAAATTCTCCTCTCAAATTTTGTACGGCCTAACGTATACAGCCACGCGAAAATTGGCATACGAATATGCACTTAAATTGGGTAAGGCCTTTCCACAGAAATGGCATGTGAACAAAATAGCTGGTATTGAATGGATGAGGTCATTTATGATAAAACATCCTAGATTATCCCTTCGAAAGCCTGAAAACACTAGTGTTGGGCGTGCCTCTGCGTTCAATCAACACAATGTTCAAACTTTTTTTGATAACTACCTGGAGGTGCAGAAGAAGTACAAATTTGAACCGCACCAAATTTGGAACACTGACGAAATAGGAATATTAACCGTACTACAGGCTCCGAAAGTTATTTCCGAGACCGGCAAACGAGTAGTAGGGCAATGTGTTTCTGCGGAAAGGGGTACCACAGTGACGTTTTGTGGCGTAATTTCCGCCACAGGTGGTACGATTCCTCCATTGTATATATACCCCCGAGTTAGAATCAAGGATCATTTTTTGTTTGGTTCTGCTCCTGGTTCGGTAGCTTTTGGGTCTAAGTCAGGTTGGATGACAATGGAAATATTTGTCAACCTATTGCAACACATACAAAAACACACTAAATGTACCGCCGCATCACCCATTCTCTTATTAATAGACAACCACGAAACGCACGTTTCAGTGGCTGCTATTAATTATTCCAGAGAAAATGGTATAGTTCTTTTATCGTTTCCACCACATTGCACCCATAAGATGCAAACTTTAGACAAACCGTCTACGGACCATTCAAACAGAAATGCAAATCAGCTTTTAACGATCATATGAGCATCAATGCTGGAAAACCGATAACCATCTACGATATAGCTAAGCTGACCTGCGAACCATTTTTACAGAGTTTCGCCCCAAAAAATATCATCAGTGGTTTTTCATCAACTGGTTTATGGCCTATAAACAGATTTATTTTTACCGATGATGATTATTTTGGATCATACGCAACAGACCGTCCGAATGAAATGCACCACGGTGATATACGAAGTAAAACAAGCGAGCCTTCTACATCCTTTATGTGTGTTGGGCAAAATAATGATGGTGGAAATAAAATAGTAGATTCTCAAACTGATGAAGTCAATGTAATAATGCGGTTATTAATAAAAGAAATAATAGATACTGTTACTATGCCCAAAATTAATATAATTTCCATTAATATTCTAAAACCTGCAGACGTCATACCTTTTCCAAAGGCAGGCCCTAGAAAAATAAGGATAGGAAAGTCTAGAATATACACAAGCTCTGCCGAGAAAACCCGAATCGAAGAATTGGAACAAAGTAGAAAAATGCAGGCCGAAAGAAGTGGAACTAAGTGAAAATTAACAAACGTAGTCAAGTTAATACAAAAATCAAAATTAAAAGACGAGACGAAGAAAAATGATCACAAAAAAGAATAAATTTGCGTCTTTCTCCTCCGATTCAGATTTTGATTTGGAGTCTAATAATGACGACGAGTTACACGCACTTCTAGGTACGGAATTTATCGTTGAAACGGTTGATGTTTTTTCAATATCTAATCTTTTATTTTCAGACGATGAACTCATCAACTGCGATGATTACGTTTTGGTGAAATTTCCAACCAAAAAAACCGTCTTTCATTATGTGGGCCAAGTATTGGACAAGGCAGATTTTGGTGAATATGAAGTAAAGTTCCTACGTTATTCAAAAAATGGTTTTATATTTCCCAAAATTGAAGACATATCAACAGTTTCTAGACGTGATATTGTATCAAAATTACCAAGGCCAACTTCTGTGAAGGGCACTTCCAGACTTGCGAGTTTTTTAAAGTTTGAGATTAATTTTGACCTTTTAAATATTAAATAAAATATTCTTTGGCACAGATCTTTTTTTATTTCGTTGTAACTGCATGTCCGAAACTGCCCCATTGCTTGTACGTAACTGCCCCACTATGGGGGTACTTCCGGACAAATGTCGATTCATACATATTAATTATTTCTGAAAATCCTTTGAATATTTTCCTTCGCACTATATCAAAAACCTATTCCGAAGATGTCCGACTATCTGCTAATAACGTAATAAAGTTTGTTTTCATAAAATTTTGGCTGTAATTTTGGTTTAACCAAAACAGTCCGAACCTACCCCACTCTACCCTATATTCATTAAATAAAACAAAAACAAATTAAACTATTTCTTAGTTGACATAATTTGCACTTTGTAACACCTACTATACAAACTTGAGACATTTACTATATATACTTAAATGTTATCAGTTCATTGTAATCATTTTCAGATAAACTTTTAACTTTTTACTCAATACTTTGTGACCACAGTTTAAATTCTTTAAAGTATTAGGCAGTTCATTGTAGTATTTCCTAGCGTAGTATGTATAACACCTTTGGCCAATAGTTAATGAATGTTTAGGTAATTGAAGACTTTTAAAACGAGTATTTATAGTATTTTGTACAAATTCTTTTTTTAAATTACTATATTGATACAATATTGCTTTTAGTGCAAAAACTTGCCTAATAGTTAACGGTCTAGTTAGATCCTCATCTTGAATACCTATTGTTTTTAAAATTTGATTTTGTAGTCTATTCAGCGGATCAAGGGAGGCATTATATATTCCACCCCAGCCAATTATACCATATACTGCAACACTATGAAAAAGACCATAATAAATTTGAAGTAACTGGCTTTTAGATAATACTTGTTTGAGTCTGTTAAATATATATACAAGGTATTTAGTTTTGCTAACAATGTTATTGACCTGAGCATTCCATTTTAAATTTGGGTCATAGATTATACCAAGATATTTGCAATTATCTACTCTTTGTAGACGTTGCCCATTTATAGTTACATGAATATCATCTTCATTTGGTATTGAATCACTATAGTTACCGAAAGTAATATAAACTGTTTTTTTGACATTAAGTAATAACTTATTTTGGTAGAGCCATGCATAAATATAATCAAGTTTCTCAGATAAAGTTGTTGCTAATTCTGCCCATGATGTTCCTTTCATTGGAGCAACAGTATCATCTGCATACGCTATAAGGTCATCATGAATAATTAACAGATCATTTATAAAGAGTATAAAAAGCAGTGGACCTAATATTGATCCTTGCGGTACTCCTATATTTGTTGTAACCGGCAAACTTTTAGTATTGTTTACTTTAACTACTTGCATTCTATTACTTAGATAAGACTTCATTAAAGTAAGACAGACACCTCTGATACCCATGTAATACAATTTTGATAGGAGTAGGTCATGGTTGACGGTATCAAAAGCTTTGGTATAGTCCAAAAAAGCGACAACAGTCGGTTTACTATTACTCAAATTATGATAAATATATTGACTTAACAATGCTATAGCATCCTCAGTGCTCTTATTTTTTAAAAAACCAAACTGTCTTGCATTTAGTAATTTATACTTTATGGCAAACTTATATACTCTTACAAAAAAGATCTTTTCAAAAATTTTGGCTAAATTAGAAATTAATGCTATAGGACGATAGTTATTTACTTGCATTTTTGAGCCACTTTTATAAACAGGGCAGATGTCAGCTGATTTGAATTGTCTTGGACAAATACCATCAGCTATTATTGAATTAATTATATAGGTTAATACTGGAGCTATATAAGGTGAAACCAATTTTAAAGAAAAAGCATGAATATTATCACAGCCTCCTGACTTAAGCTTATAGTCTAGGAGCTAGCAACGTTTTCGAGAGAGAATTTCAGGTCAGCTGATTTTTTGATATGTCGTCTCTCTTGCCCTTTCGGTTAGGGTCTGGTATGTCTGGCTAGCGGTAGCGGTTGCGTTAACTTGTGCGCATCCTACCTGTACAGGTAATAATACTGACTTTTAAAATAATTTTAAGAAGGTTCAATTTTCATATTTTAACTTCCGATAAGTTTAACAAACATCAATCTCTTATTGCCAGACATTTTTATCATTGCTAATAATGAGCCAGACGCGAATTTTGATTTTTTTTTATTAAAAATTCAAACTATTTCAGTATGCCTGTAATTTTAATATTATGTTATTTACGTATGAAAAGACCTGAAAATAATTTGCCAGGTATTAATTCAGTTGTTAAACTATGAATCAGAACGATAAGTCCCGAAAAGTATTACAGTATGATTCTACTTGGTCACAGAGAGACAGTTGCAGAATAAAGGCTGAGAACGAGATAGAAAACACTCTAATTAGAGAAAATTATTAAAAAGTATTTTAACGAATTAGATTTATAATAATTTGTAATCTTTTCTAATTGTTCGATTATTTTTTAATCCCTGATTAAAAAAAAAAATGTTGAAAAGTGAAAATTAATTGAACTTATGTAAACTGTACATCTATATACAGGGGTTTTCAAGTTGATGGGCTATTAGAAGTATATGAATTAGTAGAAGGAATTAAATTCTGAAACTTGGGCTCATTTGGTTATTGTTTATGCCGCTTCTTTTAAAAATATTTTCAAGTTCGATTTACATTTTTGAAAGCTATTTCCTCACAAAATTTATAATCTAAAATTTCCATATACAGAACTTAAAATGGAGCTTTAGGTTTCCAAGGGTAATTTGTATCATTGATAAATTGTTCCCACTTTATTTTATAGCTTTCACAAACCTTAATATCGTCTGCTGTATGATTTACATTTCTTTTTTTAGCTAGATAATTATTGGCATTTATGCAGTTAATACATTTTTTTAATTCCAGAGTACATGTAAATGAGTCATGATTACCTGCACATTTAGTGCAGTACTGTGGCCTTTTGAATATTTCTTTACATTTTTTAAAACTATGATTATATCCGCAACAGTTCTTACATCTATTTATATTAAAAACATCATACACTTTACAGTTTTCATACCTAACATAAAGAGACTTTGTTGTCATTACTTTTTGATACACATCAGCTGTAATTTCAGCTATCGCTCCATAACTTTTATTTCTTTGTTTGTATATGTGCACAACTGTAATACCGTTGGGAGGTAACTGGTTTCTACTGATAATATCATTGGGGAGATCTTCTTTATCTACTTCTGTTGATATGTTTGTTATTCTGATTCTTGGATTGTTTTTTGGCACTTTTCTGCTATTAAAGTATCTTGATTTTCCTTATTTAAAGTTTCTAACAGAGTTTCTGAGTCTTTATCACTGTCACACTTAATAAACACTGTTCCATTGCTTGCTTTATTAATTTTTAACACCTTAGCATTTGTTTTAGTACTAACTTGTTTTTTCACAAAACTTAAGATATCACTTTTGAAATTTGACCTTGGTTTAATTTTAACACTACAAAACTTAGTTTTATTAGGTATATTCAAAAGAGCATTTGAATAAGAATTAACTTTTGATTGAGCCATATTATTTGCAGGATCAATTTTCATAGATCTTAACAAACTGTTATGTTCTCTTAACTCATCATTTTGCTTTATTAATTCAGTGTTAATTTTCCTTTCATATTCTAATTCCTTCACAAAAATTTGGCAATTTCCACATTCACTTGTTTCATCAGATTCAATTTTCTTCTTTATTTTATTTTTTTCACTTGTCATTGCAGCTGTTGTTTGAATATCATCTTCCTCTTCTTTTTCATTCATAGGTTCGTATTGTTCAGGTTCCAAATAAATATGTTTAGTTACATCAAGACCGTTATCAATATCTTCAATGTGTTTTTGTAATAACAGTATCTTTCTTTTTAAAATGTCAAGTTCAGATACATTATCTAGATTGTTTTCATTAATTATATTGTAGGTAATGTTAACATGGGCTGGACATATAACTAAGTGTCTTGATATAAAAAAGCCTTTACCTTCATCAACATTTCTTGTAAATTCAGATTTGCAATATCCATTATCACATAATAAGCAATACACAATTCTTAATTCCCTTTTCGGATGACAAATATGTTTATAACAGTCGGTAGGTACATCTCTCGCGTCTTTACTCGCCCACGCCATACTATATTATATTACTTATATAGGCAATATTTCTTCAACTATTGGAAAATGTATTAGTCAAATCAATAATAATAAAATTGCTTTTAAAACTAACAACTCTTTAGGTAAATTAATACCAAATTATAAATGTAAAACAGTATTTTTAATAAAACGTGTTGAAAATCAATAAACTATGCAAACTAAAATATAACAATCTTACAAATTAATTAAAGATTAACAAATTATTACTTCTTGGACGAACCATGTTTTGTCACTGTTATCACACAATGTATCCTTCAGTCACTTAATAGAATATTATGTTAGTATCTTACAACGAACGAGTTATTACAGTATCCTTGTTGAATACATATATTTGTTCATACGGACTCTTATCAAACTTCCCTGTGTATATTGGAGTGTAATTATAAATAAGATTACTCCTTAACTCGTCTAAGCTACTAAAAGAATTATCGTTTTTCCTAGCTTCTGACACAAAAAAGTTCGCAAAATATTGTGCCACTAATACAGCATCCTGAGAATGAGGTATACCGGAATTCAGTTTGAACTCGAATAAGTTCTTTTCTGGATGAAATTGTAACCCATAAAATGGATAGTTTTTTGATTCAAATGTAGAAATGAATTCTAAACCATTTTTGTCTTTATTAGTCGATATTACCCTCCAGTCTTCATCTAATCCGAATTTTGTAAAATTTTCTTCCGTTAAACAAAAACCATGACTGTTAAGAGTGACATTGCCAGTTTTCAAAACATTTAATAGAGCCTCATCGGCATCTTTAAATAATTTACTTTGCTGAAGATCTGAAACAAACAGAAAATAAATTTATGAGAATACAAACAAAATAGCAAACACACAAAAAAATTGTAGTCATGAAAAGTACTTAAGTCGTCAGGAATAATATACGCTATTTTTTCTATTAACTCTTTATCAACAACAGTTTTTTTATTAGAAGTACTTTCTACCAAAAATCTATGCAGACGAAACAGTGGGTAAAAGCTAGTTTTACATATTAATATGTTTCTTTACTACTGGTGGTGTGAATAGCGATTCGAAGCCAAATATCAATTAGGTTTCAAGAACAAAACATAAGAAAAAAGCTGGTTTTTGATAATAACAATAAAAATAAGTATAATAATGTACCATATAATAAAGTATTCTTACTCTCGTTAAAATCCAATGGTAGTGCCAACTTAAAAGCTGAACATTTCTCGCGTATTTCTTTCCCACCAATAGCCGCTTGAGCTAACAGCTCCATTCCAAGACATATGGCAAAAACTGGATAGTGCTTTCCCCTTTTATTTGCCTCTAATGCTGCATTATACAACTTTTGGCCTGCATCGCCGTATCCACCAGTCTCATTAAAATAAGTTGCTCCGCCAGGTAACAACAATCTGCAATAGTACATACAGTTAAAGTGTTTGTCATTATGGAAACTACAAAAAGAAAAATTTGCAGCATTCTGCGTAGTTTTCTGAGCTTTAGAGCTTCGTATGATGTCATAACGATTTTGGAAAAATGGCCTGATATTACAAAGATGAAAAGAAGCTTCGAAGGTATAAATGGGAATGCCTAAATATTATTTTCTTACAATATATATTTTCAAAGAGAGTGAACTCTACTAGTATTGACAGTCTGCGGTTTGGTTGTTTATTAAACTATCGCCGGACTGACGACACAATACAGACACGCACTGTTCCTGTTGGAATTGTCGGGGTTCCCAAGAATATTGTTATTATTATGTCTACTGGTTTTGACTGCTTGATTACTGCTTGATTCGTAACACTGATATTAATAACACTAAAATTAGTGGTTTTTATAGTGGAAAGTTAAATATCTATTTTGAATCTTCAGCCGTTTTGGTGTAGAATATGCATAATTGGGCGGCATTTCTTACGCTGCCAGCGGTCATTGCAGTAAAAGGGTACAAACGAATTAGCCAAATCACAAGGTATTCTAAAAACAATGTTTAGACACTTACTTGCATTGGGTAACCTCGATAGAAAAAACTGTTTGGGCCCCGGAAGCGTGCTTGTTACAGTAGTAGAGGCAAAACTTGTTATTCACATGAAAAAATTAAAGAAAAGTGGCCCAACAAGACAATAAGTGTAATAGAAGACGTTAACAAGGCATTTAAAACTAATCTAGCGGCGCTTGAAACCCAGGTCAAAAACAACATGGAGTCTATATTAACACTTAAAAATCAGGTGGCAACTCCCGGTAATACTGCTATTCTTGAGGAGGTGTGGAAAGGCTCGCGAGGCGAAACAATACATTGTTATTTGTGGTACATAAATCGAAAGATGCGAGCAAGGAAGTCAGGGTGGATCATGATCGTACTCTCGTGAAAAAAATCTGCACGAACCTCAGAGTAGACTCCTCATCATCTTCCCATTTCAGAATTGGTAAATATTCACCTACTCTCGCTAAACCGAGACCAAAAAAACTACATTTTATTAATGCTGCGCACAGAATCTGGTTAAGCTGAAGAGGTCTAAGCAGGTACTTCTGGAACTACAGAACGTGGCAATAGCCAAAGACTGAACCGTGAAGCAACAAACTGAACAGAAGAAGGCTTGGGTGGAACTTCATCGTCGTACTCAGGAGGGAAGAACAAATCTGAGGATAGTCACAAGAAATGGGTTTACTTCCATTGTCAAGACTCAAGCTCATCATACTCAGCAGATAGGGAGCGCCACTCAATCTTACATTCATCGTGTAGACATCATAATATATATTATGAAAATGTTAGAAGAATTACATCCAAACTTAACACAGTACTCTATAATACCGCTAATAGCGACTTTGATATCTATGTTTTCACTGAAACTTGGTTACATGAGTATTCATAACTCCGAATTATAGCATCAAAGTAATAAGTCAGCAGTCAACTAAAAAGTTACTGCTATAGATACTTCTACTTTTACTTATACTTATTATATTTTAGTTTGTATTGAGACAGGATAATCTTTAGATATTAATCGCTACTCTGTATTTCATGATTGTATGAGCTGTTGGGTCTAAATAAAGGAAATTAAAAAAAAATTAGAAAGAAGTGTGCATACTCAGAATGACTTTTGATTTACCTAACGATTTAGAGTGAAACATTAAAAAAAACTAAATCAATGCACGCTCTACAACAGAAGGTGATCCATCTCTCCTATAACTTCTAGAAGGGACAGGCCAATTTAAATTTACCGGTTTTTTTATTCTTTATTACTACTTATTTTCCAACTATACAGAATTAAAGTTTCTTCAATTTACCGCTTGTTGCAAAGTAACATAGCGTAACATTTAATTATTTCGCTTTTTTATAAATTTTTAATCGAAATGAGATATTTTCATTTAATTGCAGCAATAAGGCTTATTTTGTCCAGTCCGGTATTTCGAATGACCTCTACAAAAACGAGTCTCAAATAAAATGTATTTTGACGGACGTAGTATGTTGTTAGGCGGTATTGACTCGCGCCGATTGTGAAAATAAAGTGGAATTTACCTATGCCGCATTCCAGAAAGACCGAGAAGCCGGTGCTGGAATATTCGAATAGTTCGAGAATCACCTAGCAACGTCCATAAAACTATATAAGCGAGAGCAATAGACAGCAGATAAGAGAGAAGTAAGGGAAAAGTGATTACGAGAGTTTTTGAAAGCGAAATAGTTGTTGAATTGTTGGTTTTTGTGAACGAATTAATTAATAAAAGAGTTTAAAAATTACGTGACATTAAATTACGCAACAGTATGTTATTTTAGGGCACCTTCCCCTACTTACAAACATCTTCATTCCTCATGAACTTATTTTTACAGTAGTCTCCCAAGATTGAGATATTAGAAACATTCACATATTAATAGTACAACATTATGATAATTTCAACAAAAATAACTTACCCATTGGTTTTATTAACCACACTTTCGTAGTACGTTGTGTTTTGTCCTATCCTAAAACAGTACGAAAAATTAAAGAGCATTTTTTTGTTTCATTTGTTTGCATCAATGGCTAGTAACTATGCCGATGATAAGTGTCCACCAGCCGAAAATTTTTTTATTTTACATATGTACAAGAAAAGGTGGTAAAGGTCGGCCCATTAGCTTCACCCGCGGGGGGGGAGGACTGGGAATTGTTGAAAGTGGTAGCGGGTGAAACTCTCAGCAAATTTTAAGTGAAAAAAGAACCATGAAAAAGTTAGAATTTTCGCCATATTTTTTTCTTGTTGTTAAAATCCAGGGAAGTTCCTACAAAAAATCCGAAAATACGAAGTGGAAAATTGCAGCGGTCATCCCTCAAAAAAAGTTACACTTCCCTTAAGCTTGCACTGTTTTTTTTTATATTCAAAATGTTTAATTGTTATATAAAAGCGATTCCCTCCTCTCCCACATTCATTTTAAGTTAGGTTAGGTTATCTTGAAGTATGGAATAAAACAATAATTTAAAACTTGTATGTTGTTTTGGTCCAAACATTTACTTCCCCCACCTGAACCATAGATTTTTAGTATTTAAGCTAGATTTAATAAACTTTATTGTATTACTTCTTCTGAAGATGACCTTGTAGGTCGAAACAAGTTTGTTAAGAAATATTAAAATAAATTTAAGTGAAAGTTTTAAATTATTGTTTTATTCCATACTTCAAGATGATCAACTTTCATATAGTAGAGGCTAACTCAATCAATTTTTTCTAGGTTAGGTTAGTTCATTTCAAAAAATTTACTAGATTTCAAAGTTTGATTTGAACCAACCGAACAGTTGCTCACTCCCCGTTGCCCATTAAGTCGTAAGTTTTCCGTTTAATTTTACTAAATTGAAATATTTAAAAAGGGAATAATTTGTTTTGTGGAGTGTTAATGAGGAGCCACCCCCACCTACTTTTAACAATCTCCAAGAAAAATAAAATGGCAAATTAATGAAGAAATATTTGTGATTATACTGTTCATTCCATTCCATTAATTAATAAATAAAGAAAAAATTTTAGCTTAGCTACAAAGTACAATTTCACTTACTTTCAATTTTTAGAGCGACTTTTCCTATTTTTTTTTTTCATAAAAGCTTGACTAGAACTATCTTTCAACGCATTTCTCAACCCTTAGGGTGAAATACGCAAATATTTTTTACAGCATACAGTGCTATCAAGCAAAATGTAAGGATACTTTGTACAAAATTACATGTTTCTAGATCTAGTTGTTTTGACTCAGTATTGATATTTTAAATTTAGAATTCCCTTTTCACCCTTTTGTTAAATTTTCAAAAATTTTTTTTTAGATTCTAATCTTTAAGTAGCGGTTTGGAACATTTACTAATATTAAACTATTAACCCCCGTCTCACTTCTTTGGGCAAGATATTGCGAAAACTCATTTTATGAAAGACAGATATATATTTTGAGCTTCCTGATTCAGGAGCTTGGGGTGTGCCTTGATCGATATATCAAACTATTAATCTCTTTTTGACCCCTTTAGAGGTTCAATTTTAAAGAAATATTTTTTAAAATTCGCCTACGCTCCATAAGGAATGTTTACGCCAAATTTCAAGTCTGCAGACCCGGAATTTCATGCTGTGCGTTGATATATTCTCAGTCAGTCAGTTTATTCTTTTACCATATATTTAAAAATACATAATTTGTAATTTCAAAATCAATTGGAACTTTTACTCTCATATGATGATCCACATATTTTACCATACCTTTTCTTTGATGTCTTACCAAATTGGAATAACCCTTCCACCAGCGCTTTCTACAAATTTGACATAAGAAGCTGCAATAAAACTATTGTAGTCTTCAGTTAAGTAGTCCCTGACAGAATAAGTCTCTTGCGACAGAATTCCAATAACAGGGGTGTCCGTAAATCCTGACGCAACATTCATCATGTAGATGAAGAGGAGCAGGAAGTACACACTTATCCGTACGCGAACCATTTTTTCTTATTAATCTACACAAAGAAAAATCAAAAATTATACTAATTTGTTAGAATGTTTTTCGTTTATAACATATCAAATGTCTTATCTGAAATGTGATAACGCAAAACAACGTTAAGTGCCTGTTATCATAAAATCAGAAGATATAAATAGATAACTTAAAACATGACATAACTGTCTTTTAGTCTTTCGTAATTCTTAAACCGCATTACTAAACCGATTTTGATAATTCGTTCGCATATATGGCCAGTAACTAGTTTTTGCATTAAAAATCCTTCCGTTATCCTATTCTGTAGTTTGCAGGACATTAAACACTTTAATAAGTCAGTACTTTTGAAACATTCCAATCAAGTTGGATGTTATTGAGTAAAAATGAAAATTATCCATTGACGAACTAATGAGAGAACTAAGAACAATGACAGAATTGCGTTGGAAACACTTACACCAAAAATTAGTACCTAAGACGAAAAGATCATTGAAAATAAAAAACAATCCAAAAATGCAAATGCTTATCATTACTGCCAATGCTAAACCACAAGAACAAAAAAAATATAGAACTCAAAGCAAAGCTTTGACACTTACTTCTGTTGTCATTTTTAGTATCAAAGCAGGTGAAAAAAATTCCAGATGTATTTGAGATAGTCAGTATTCAGATTCTGTCAAAAATTAGAAATACTTGACAAAAACTGTCATTAATAAATGTATTATATATTCCAGTTATAGGTTCTCCCAATACAAATATATAAGTATCCAAACATGAAGTGTAAATTAATAACTACAAAGTGCAGACTCATAAAATTAAAAAAATAAGGTACCTACTGTCACATAGTGCTCATATTTTTTCAAAATAATATTTTCCTTTGTTTTCTATTTCATTAATAACATTTGTTTTAATTTAAATATCCAACGTATTAATTTTACGAAACAAGGAACCGCCACACGGAAATGCGATAATTGCACGGCAAAAGTGGGCCGTGACCACTTTGCAAAGTTCCGTTTGGGGTTAAAAGAGCACTATGTGGGTCAGTGTAAAAGAATTAGTTTTGAGAGTACGTCAGTGATAGAAGAGAGTAGAAGTGAGAAAGATCAAGTATGCTAGTCAGAAGGGTTAGGGGGGTGTAGCGGGTTACCCTAATGCCCGATTAAGAGTCTCTGCCATTATCAACGACCCTAGTTGATAATCATTTAGGCAAGTAGTTTTAATATGTTCTTAGACAAGTTATTGGAGTTAGACGGCGGTGAACCTTTTGATGGATATTGGAGAGAATTTGGGTGGTAGTGACATCTGGCGGTCACTAGTATAAGTACGAATGACAGCTTATTGGTTGGAATCTATGGCGGTTCGAGTGAATGGCGCAAAGCGGGGTTGGTGGTGGGATAATTCCATAGATAATTATCATCGTGGCGACCAAGCTGTCAATACGTCTGAGGTGTTCTGGGGTTATTGTCAGCAATTTGTGTAATTAGGCGTTCTTTTTAAAATAAAAGCTGTAACAATTTCAGGAGTGGGATATACAACGGCTGATTCCTGATAGTTTTGTGGCCTTGCGGCGAATAGAAAACAGTGAGTAGCGAGGTGTTGGTGATTGGGTGTGGCACGGACACGCGTGTGAGTGTGTTTGGTGAAATGGCGGACAAGATGGGTGGCGATCGGTTGGAGGAGCCCGAGTTGGAGATGGAAGACCTCCACTTGGGGGTCAACAACGGCGGTTGACCGACACGACGACCGGTTGCTGAAGCTCGTGGACGAGCGTATGGCGGGGTGCATGTCGGTGTTTATGGACAAAGTGATGGGCGAGGAATTTGATCCAGACGATCAATACTCCAACGTCACCAAGTTCCTGGGGTTGATTGACCAACTAGGCAACGTACACGGATGGTCCGAGTACGAGACGTCTTACCTCATGCAGGTGAAGCTCAGGGGCGCAGCGAGAACCTGGTTACGGCGGCTGGATGTTTTTACGTACACCTGGGACGAGTGGAAAGCGAACCTCAAGAAGACATTTCCCAGGCAACACGACTTCTTCACGGGGCTAATGGAAATGTTGGAACGGCTCAAGGAAACTGGCGAAACCATGGCGTCGTTCTACAACGCGATGTTTGCGTTATGCGAGAATTCGAAGATCCATGGCGAGGACGCGGTCTCTTGCATTATTCGTGGATTACCGGAGGAGCTATGGGCGAATGCTTTTGCTTGTAAGAGTAAGTCACCAGAGGCGCTTTATTCTGACTTTCTTGCAGATTTGGAGCATTACAAGACACTGGCGTCGATGGTAGTGGCGAGAAGAACCGAATGGGCGGAGAGGTCACAGCGGGCGGAAAGACCTGAACGAGAGAGACCCTCAACTTCAGGCGCTAGGCAAAGAGGATCACCAGTCCAACGGTCCTACCCACCAAGCAATAGGCGAGACAGCTAGGATTAGGTGCTATAACTGCCAGGAGTACGGCACGCACCTAAGCCGAAACTGTTCAAAACCCAAGGCAGAGAGGTGCAGCTAGTGCAGCAAGGAGGGCCACTGGTTCGACGACTGTCCAGTCAGGCGGGAGCAGGAGAAGAACGGCAAAGGGAAAAAAAGGTGAAAGCGAAGAGAGGACTCTACTTATAAGAGAACGGCTGAGGTCAATGGAAGGCGAGTGATGGTTTATGTACATTGGTACAGGCGGCCAACACAATCTGATGTCAGGTGAGTGTGCCCAGCTCTTGGGATTGTAGGTGGAACCCAAACCTATTGTCCTGAAAGGTTTCGGCGGAGGACTAGGAAACGGCGTATGGACAAGCGAGATGTACGGCGGCGTACGACGGTCTCAGATTGGATCTTACTGTGTTGGTGACAGCATGCGATATTTCTTATGCTGATATTATTTTAGGGCAACCGGCGATAGGAGGGCAAGGCGTAACATTAGTGGTGAGGGGCGGCAAGGCAGTGTTCGTGGAGGAGTCGGGCGTTGAGGACCCCTTCAGGAACATGAGCCTTGGAGGCGTGTCGGCGACGTAACATCTATTACCAGATGCTTCAGAAGGCGAGGAAGTGGTTTTTGAAGCCAAAACTCTTCGATGTCGGCGAGGCGGCGATAGCCATTCCGAGTGGAATTATTAGGTGTACGGGAGGTAGATCTTGTATGGCGGTGACCAATATGGGTCCGAAGGAAGTTCACTAAAAGAAAGGGCGAGTAGTAACCAGAGGAGAGGATACGTGCAACTTTTAAGGTGAAAGGTGGGCGTCTATGGCGTATAACGAACGAGGGCGATAGGCTGTACGTTCCTGCCATTGCGAAATTTAGTCTGTTACGCAAGCATCATCATGAGATCGGACATCCTGGTTCAAACAAATGTTTGGAGTTATTGGAGAAAACCTATTGGTTCCCGAAAATGAGGCGGTTTGTGCGAAAGTACCTATTCGCGGCTTGTCTGAACCGTGCTTAGGCGAAAGGTGCTCACGGGCGAGACGAAGGATTCTTACATCCTTATGAGAAGAGCGCTTACTCGTTAAACTACTACCTGAGAAAAGTAAAGTATACGATGTTAATAAATATAATGGGAGTGAATGGCACAAATGAACAGAAAGGAACAGATTCAGTTTCAAAAGATCAAGATCAAAAGATGCCGCCGAAATAGAAAGATACAGAAAACGCTACTGGTTGTAGTGAAAAGTTTTCATTAACGTGATGGATAATTTTCGATTAAACGTTTCAATTCATGACATTTCTGCAAATTAAGAGTCGTTCCCTTGGTGTTAGAACAATCGTTTGTACGGTGAATTGGAAGAAGGGAGAGATATAAAAAAAATCTAAAGTATTCTAAATTATTCCTTTATTAGTAGAAGAAGGAAAATACCTAGTTATTACCTGTGTAAAAGAACTCCAAGTATGGATTGAACTATAGTGTCTTTTAACAGTAGAATTTGTTTAATTTCTTAAAGGAATAGTTTGGAACAGAGAGTGGTTATTGTTTAGTATCAGATAAGGTTTTGCAAAACATTCAAGAGGATTAAACGTAGATAAATATGACTTGGCTAGAAGAATGCTTTTTTAATTGCAGAGTGGATCGACGTTCAAAAGATGAGCTAATTAACGATGAAGATATGTAGGTATTTTGACGATGAAAAATAAATTACAACGTACTTGATAATGAGATTATATATGCATTTCCAGGAAAAGAATGCTAATCAGATTAATTAATAAACTCAATTATAATTCTTACTTAGACATTTCATATCAGGAGTAAATTATTTAATGTTCGTGAACCAAGGTACCTTTTCAGGTAAGAGCGAATTTTTAAAAATTATTTAACCAGAAATATTATTTGACTACGTGTTTAGAAAAAATCTAATTTCTCATATTACTGTAACGTGTAAGATACAAGAGTTAAAATTTAAAAATGTGTAAATTGGAACATATTTAAAGGACAGATTTTATAATTATTTTTTGACATTTTAAAAATAGAGGGTTATATTGCCAGATCATGATTTTCATTTTTTAATTAATATTTTTAATCCAAAGTATAGAAAAAAAGAGTAATTTCGAATGAAACATCGCATGACCCCTTTTCCAAATCAAAATTTTAAAGTTTGGATTAACCGTGAAGAGAAGGGAAATAATATGAGAACTGTTTCAGTATTAAAAGATGTCCCCTTTTAATAACAGTACGATAGCAAGCAAACTGAGGTATTTTTGGGGCAATTTCATTTTTAGGTGGTAGTCGTATGAAATTACCTAAGAATAATCACAATTTTAAAAAGAGCAAAACTGTGTGAAATATACTCACTAGTGTAATCGTAATATAATAAATTTTTACATCGAAGTAATAATAGTCACCACAGCGCTTAATTCACGTTTTATATCTACACGTTTTTGTAATTTTCATTAACACGGCTTTTTGGAGTTATTATTGCACTATTAAAACGATAAATTTAATTATAGCTTCCTCAATTCATAATGTGTAATCCAATTGGCAGAATCACTCACCTGCATTCTAATATTTTAATAGTTTGATATTGTTGCCATGTACCACTGAACTAAAGGAAAACAAATTAAGCTACATAGTTGCTAACATTGACATGAAAATAGGTCAAGACTTGGATACATGCCAAACTGGCTTTATTCTAGTAAGTAAATGTGTAAACAACAGCAAATAGCCATTTCCAATCTGTAATGCACCAACTGCATACGATAACAAAACAAACTGGACTGATATTAATCAATAAGTTTTGGGTGAAAACAAAGCAGACGAAGAAACGCCGTTATTTCAGTTAGACAATATTACAGGAGATAGCGCTACGGTTATAATTCAAAATTGTAAAGTTAATGGCATAAATGAAACAGAAATAATCACCCTTTATGTTCTCTTTTGATTAAATGTAGGTATTATACAACTTGATTTATAGGGTAAAGCCCCTTTAAATACGCCAATTTTATTGAAGCATACGTTTAACGCTATTAGTTGTTTATTGGTCTTTGTTTTAAAGCAGTAATTTTGCTTGGAAGTGTTGATGAGACCCAACCTGTCAAATTTGCTATACACGTCTAACAGCATCGATGAAACGCTTGCCAACAACCATGTTCTAATTTTTGAGAGTAAAGCCATAGGGATATTGTGCTTAAGATGACATACTCAGATAAGATGACACACCAGCAGTATTCTTTAAATAATTCGCGGTATAGGTAAACCCGTGACGTTTTTAGAGAACGTTATGGATGTCGGTAGTACCGGAATTAAGTTTGGTGGGAAGTCAATGAACATAGCCAAGTGGTTAACGTTTCAGTGATTTTAATGTGAAGAAAATTTTGCTAGCGTTTTTGTTTGGTGGTGAAAATACACGTAAGGTAAGAATCTTTTGTTTGAACTAATTTTAATTGTAAACGGTGATTATTATACGGCACAAATATTGATAAAAACGTATTGTAACCTAAAAGGTTTTGCCATGACATTTAAATGAAATTTTTATTTCTATTTGGTAAGATGACATACTAGACGTCGTATAAGATGGCATACTATGCCATCTTACCCTTATAGTAGGATTAGTAAATAGGTATATATTTTGTTTTTTCTTATATCTATACAGAATGCCTGGCAATTACAAAAGAACATCGACTCGGAAGAGTTGGACGCAAGAAGACATAAATAAGTCCATCGAAGCTGTAAAAGAAAATAGGATGTGTTGGCTCTTAGCATCCAAACATTTTAATGTGCCACAAGCAACTCTTCGTAGTCATTTCTATAGTGTTCCAGTAAATATTGGTCGTTTTAAACCGACTTTTAACGCAGATATGGAAAAAGCACTAGTGGATCACATGGTCGAGTTCGAAAGTCGATTATTTGGATTTAATACAACCGAAATAAGAAAATTAGCTTTTGAATTTGCTGAAAGAATAGGGTTGAATCACAGATTTGATAAGAATAAAAAAATATCTGGCTGGGATTGGTTAAAAGGATTTAGAGAACGCAATCCTCAAATCTCACTCAGAGCTCCAGACCCGACATCTGCAGCGAGGGCAAAGGCATTCAAAAAACCTCAAGTAATGAAATTTTTTTCTCTTTTAGAAAAAACAGTGACAGACAATGAAATTCAGGCACATAGAATTTACAATATGGACGAGTCTGGACCAGTGAAAGGTACTAGAACTGGAACGCTGACGGCCCATCTAAAAATTTTGAAGTCGAAGAGTGGGAGAAAGACGGATGCCCAGTTACGGAACGCTGTCGCTTTCTGTTGCATTTGGTGTTACGGCTTATTTGCGAACGGTTCAGTGTTTTTATAATTTCTTTTCGATTTTTAATTAAAAATTAAAGATGGTTAGGTACTGTAGTGCAATAGGGTGTACAAACGAACAAATAACCGGAGGGAGTATCAAATTTCATAGGTAAGTCTACAGTTGCCATAACTAATCTTTTGTTTCTCCATTAATAATGTACGTATTTAAACTTTAATTTCCTTTGAAAATGGTGGAATTGTTAAAACTGTGGATAAAAGCTCTTCGAAGAAGAGACGATTTTGAACCATTTGTGGGTTCGGTAATATGCAGCGCTCATTTTTTGAAAACTGATTATTTAGAGTCTTCTAAAAACGGCAACTTGTTGAAAAAAGGCGCGGTGCCGTCGGTGTTTTAATTCAAGGAACCCTTAAAACCGTCGAGACGGATATTGAAAAGGGTGCAAATATCAAAACCGGAAACGATGGACATGCAAGTATGCTTTCTTAAATTATTTTTTTAATGTTTATAATTTATTTGGTGGTATGTAATTATTTTCTACAGGAAAACGCATGCACATCCTCAAGAGTTGACGTTACAGTGCAAACTAGCACATCACTAACAAAGACGCTTCCTTCAGAGGAAAAGTTGCGGAAGAGGATTAAATTAATTCAACAAAAGCTTGGACGTAAAACCGTTCAAGTTAACAATTTGAAGGATTTGTTGAAATACTTGAAGGACAACAATGAGGTCAGTGGTATGTTGCAAGATGTACTACAAACAAATTTTGCGGGATTTTCCATTGATCTATTTAAGAATCAAATAAAAAATACAAAGGTGTCTGCTACACTAAACATATGAAAGAGTTTGCTCTTACATTGTATTTCTACGCTCCCAAAGCATACTCTTTTGTGCGCGCAAAGTTATTTTTGCCACATCCATCTACTTTAAGAAAATGGTTAGGAACTAGGGTATGCAGTGTTGGGTACTTAGGTGAAGTATTTGAATATTTAAAGGAAGCAGTACAACAACATAACTATTTAAGTGACGTTGCCTTAATTTTTGATTCCATGGCAATCCGCAGTCAATTGTTGTATGACGTAAAAACGATAGGCAATGTGGTTATGTTGACATGGGTGGTATATCAGTTCACGATTCTGAAGAACTTGCAACAGAAGCATTGGTACTTATGATTGTCTTATAGCCAACCATTTAAATGTCCTGTTGCATATTTCTATGTAAATAAGGTAACAGCTACCTTACAAAGTCAACTTGTTAAAACAGCTATAGAAAAGTTTTCTGACATAGGAATAACTGTGCGTTCAGTTACATGTGATGGTTGCGCAACAAACATGAAAACTATGACTACTCTTGGATGCAAGTTAGATCCTGAAAATATAATTCCCTTTTTTAAACATCCATCTAAAGAGTCCAACGTTTATTTTATTTTAGACCCATGCCATGTTGTAAAATTATGCAGAAACGCGTTTGCGGATTTAACATTAAATTCTCCGTCAGGCGAAATTTCGTTTATATTTGTTAAAACGTTGTATGATATTCAGCAAACAGAAGGTCTGAAATTTGGAAATAAATTAAGCAGATCCCATATCTACTATCACGATAAAAAAATGAATGTGTGATTAGCTGCACAATTTTTAAGTAGCAGTGTCGCGGACGCAATCGATTTTTTACGCAAAAGTGAACACCCTAATATGGTTGGGAGTGAATCCACTACAGAATTTATTCGTTTTGTGGACAGAACCTTTGACATTATGAATTCAAGGGATGTGAAAGGAAAAGGATTTAAAACCCCTTTAACTTCGCGAAACATGAATACTTTGAAAGAAATTTTCACAACAGCAAAAAATTACTTTACATCATTAAAAGTAGGGGATCAGTGTCTAATAAATCACCCAAGAGAAACTTTTGCATTGGGTTTTTATATAAACGCAATTAGCTGTGAACAATTAGCTATTGATGTTTTCGGCAATTTTCAAACCCCGTTAAAATATTTCTAACGTACAAATGTTCACAGGATCATTTGGAATTATTTTTTCTTGTATAAGGGCACGTGGTGGGTGGAACAACAATCCAAACGTACTTCAATTTAAATGGGCTCTCCGGAAGCTTCTGTACAGAAACAGTGTCACTCCAATTTTAATAAAAACTGTATGTTGGGGGTTTTTGAATTGACAAGTAATATCGGAAACACTGATAAAAATACTCATGCAGAAGTTAACCACTTTTTTTTTCTGACTACAAAAATAATATTCTGTATTATATAGCAGGGTATATCTTTAAAACAAATTTAAAAAAATTTGATTGCGTACACTGTAATGAGATACTATTAGTTGAAAATATCGTGCAAAATAATTGTTGTATGGAAATTAATAATTATTCTTCATTTACTAAGTTTGTTTCGCGAGGAAAGTTGCATTTTCCATCTTCAGGTGTGCTTTTAATTATTCAATTTACACAAAAATATTTTCAAATGGAATTATTAAGAGGCAATTTAAAAAATAACAATTTCATAAATAATATTTGCGCTAACGTTAAGAGACATTTTGTGGAAAAAATTGCTAAGCTATTTGTGCCTCGTCACCCCGTAATTTCCACATTCGATGTACTTCATGAAATACAATTACTATCGCACTTAGCACGCTCCTATTTCAAATTGCGAATCCAAACATATTTAAAACAACACACAATGGATATTATGCGGAATAAATTAACAGTCAGACACAAACTCACTAAAGCCATATTATTTAATCACGTTTAGTTATCTTCAAATGTTTTTATTATCTATTTATAACCATTTTTTGCAATCACATTTTTCTTTGTATTTTAGATTCTGTAGATATACAAAAATACGTATTATATTATCTATTGTAGATTTAGTCTTTTAGTTCATTTTATGGTTTCATTATACATATTATATTTGACATAAGAGATTAGGATAAGTTCTAAGTATATTAACTTATTATAATATTTCCGTTGTGATGTCACGTCTTCGCAATTTTGTAATTGCCCTATTCAAATTGGGCTTTACCAAAAGATAGTGCGATGACCTGGTCAACACGGGTGTTTTGCATCTTTGTTTACTATTTATATTCTATTATTATTATTATTTATCTGTATAAGTTGGTTTGTAAGTTAAAAATATATACAAAATCATGTTTTAATAAGTAGATATGCCGACATTAATTTGGCGAAAGTGAGAAATTCGAGAGAGAACTCTGAAATCATTACTTTTTTCTCACACTCATAACATCTTGTAAATTGTATGTATACATATGTAACCATGTTAATTTTTTTTCATTCGTTTTCCTTATAATTTGTAAGTTTTTAGTTTAAAAAAAATTCTTGTATTTTTTAAATTGTTACTTTCATATTTTAAGAATTAAATTTTTCACATTCTGTTCGTAACTTTATTACATTTTTTCAAAGAGTCTGGTACCTTCCTCGTCCAATATTTCCAAAAAAAAAAAACAACTTTTGGGTATTTCATTCCCACCAATATTGGTGTGCGGGCTGTCCCCCCCCCCCGGCCTACACTCTTGTGCAAAGTCGGGGGGGTAGGGCGGAAGACCCTCTTCAGCCTCCTTGAGGAATCGTGGGAATGGGTGGGTGGTGGTGTAGGGGAGAAAGATGAGACGGACGATATGAAGACAGAAGAGAAGTGAAAGATTATCTGTGGAATATTACTACCCCAGCATTTGCCTAAATGGTCCAAGGAAACCACAGAAAAACTTGGACCAGAGTAGTCGGCTCCGGAATCGAACCGGAGACCTCCCGAATGCTAAGCAATGATCTAGACCACTAGACCATGCCGCTCGGTAATATTTCCAATAACCGATTTCATATTTATACTTTCTTTGCTTCTGTCAAGTTACCTACATATTTATAACGGTGGGCAACCGTCAGGTACCCGATATTATACAGGTAAAATAGGTAATATAAGCGAGTTTTGAACGCAGTACACAATAGCCACGTAAGAAACCTTGAGAGTGACTGCGATAGCTGTCCGTTCCCGGGCAGCGATACTACTTCCACACTAAGGCTTCAGTTTACTACGCTGGTCAGCGTTCCAGTTGTAGTACACATCACTGGTCTGGACTGACCACTGTCCAAAAGCCCCCAAAACTCTTTGCATCCAAAGGAAAAAAACAAGTCGGTTCTGTCGCTAGTGATGAACGGGGTCAACATTTCACAGTTGTTATCTGTGTTAATGCCATCGGTAATTTTGTTCCACCCGCCATAATTACTCCCAGAAAAAATCACAAAGCCGAATATTTTGACGGTGCTCCACCAGGTACTTACAGCTGTGCAACCACTCTGGGTATATGATTGGTGACTTATTTGTGAGGTGGATGCGCCACTTTGTTGCTTTTGTTAATGCTTATGTAACTAACAAGGTGCTGCTAATCCTAGATGGTCACTCCAGCCACAAAAATCTGGAGGCACTTGAATTTGCCAAGGCCAACGGCGTGATATTGCTATGTCTTCCACCACATTGCACTCACCGAATGCAAATGACTGATGCATCATTCTTTGGTCCACTGAAAGCGTATTATGACCGCGAGATGGCAACCTGGATAAAGAACCATCCTGGCAGAACCGTAGGCCTATACCAAGTTGCTCAGATATTTGGAAGAGCTTACGAAAATGGAGTTACGGTTAGAAATATAACGAGTGATTTTGAGAAAACTGGAATTTATCCCTTCAACCCACACATTTTCTCAAATGACATGTATTTACCTAGTGAAGTTACCGAAAACGAAATTAACATTGACGAGCCGATTGTTAGTTGTTCATCACAGACCCGGCAAAATCAGGATGAATTCAATTGCTCCGAATCAACTGACGCAGAAGAACAACTGACATATTTAGAAACTGGTAACTCTCACGGCCAAATAAATTTTGAGGCTAATACTAGTTTTAAAGAAGTAGAAACTCGTCACTCGTCTCCTACAATTTTGTTACGAGATGTTGCTACGCATTTGCTTCTAAATGTCACCGCTGCTCCGGACAAAGACGCTATTACTAAAGAAGCTGAAAATATTCCACTATCTCTTAAACAGTTATCAGAAAATGTTACTATGAATTTGTTACAAAATCAAGGCGTTAATATTTCGATGCCAAAGAACAGATGAATGTCATTGCTCCAAAAAATGGTTATCAAAGGCAGATAGACGACGATGTTCCAGAAACTCTCTATGAAAATGATATAGAATCATCCTTGGATACCAATCAAATAGCTGAACATTTGCTTTTGCAACCAGAATTAATTTCAACAAGTAATTATTTTGCTACAAATTCTATGTTTTGTCTTTATGTTTTGGCAAAAGATGGAAAAACTAAAAAAGTCGTGTATAAAAATGTACTTACTTAAATAAGCTATTTGCAGTAAAATACTGTAAATAGCTTATTTTAATGTATGTATGTGTTTTATTTGCAAAATAATTAGCCTAAAAAATTTAAAATGCTGTAATGTACCGACCTGAATCTCAATAATATATAATTACTAATCTTAGTTTTAATCATAACTAAAACAAAATACTCTGTATAACAAAATAATTTACAGAAATCATTATCTAAATGACTGTTAACGTCAGTAGCTATGTATATTTTGGTAACCATTAAAAAAAAAATAGTTTTCCTTTCACTTTCTCTAAGTACTTTTTGTAAACAAACTATTCATTTACTTAATGTTAGTTTCCCACTGTTTTGATGATTTTATAACCTAAGGTATTATTCTTTTGTATATAAACATACAAAATTTAGAATAAAATATAATACCGAAAATTACTCAAACTCTACGTCGTACTCCATGTTTCCAGCCCAAATCCTACGTAAGTCATAATTCGTTTAAATCTTTTATTGTCTACTATTCAGTAACAGAAAAAGAATTATTAGCTATTGTTTGGAGTGTTAAACATTTTAGACCTTATTTATATAGACGTAAATTTAAAATTTACACTGATCATAGACCATTAACATGGCTTTATAATGTTTAAGATCCAGATTCAAGGCTTGTTAGATGATATATAGATATGATTACGAAATATGTTTTAAACCAGGTGAAATCAACAGTAACGCTGATGCTCTTAGTCGAAATAAAACAGAAAATGAAATCTCTATAAATTCTATTTCACGAAATGGGCTCGAATCTTATTCCACATTTTTGCAAAAATTTAAACACACTAATTACTTGTGATAATTTAATTGAAAGTAATGATAACTTTTTATCACATAACGGTCACAGTTATTCCTATTTCTAAAGATTTGGAAGTCAATAATAAATTTCTTAATGATATATTTTCTCAATATTCAAAACACTTAAATATCTTAAAGACAAAACTAAACCATAATGAGGTAAATAAAATAATTACTATTAAAGAAAAGAACATCACCTTTTATTACCTATTTTTGAAATAAAATTATTGGGATAGAATTGAATATGAAGACATTTTCAATATTTTAATTAAACTAAGAAAAACTCTAGAAATAGAAAAAAATAATTCAATTGCTTTGCCTAGAATTGGTGACAGTTTTGATAAATTAAATTGGAACAAAACTCGAGCAATGAATAGGTATATTTTTAGAACATCCGATATAGTAATAACCATCTATCACAACACCTTAATAAATTCTAGTTCTGAGGAAATTTCTACCACGAAAACCCAATTTCCGGACACACTGGATTTCATACAACTTATAGTAGGGTTAAACAAAATTTTAAGTGGCACAATATGAAAAAAAGATTCAAAATTTTATTAAACATTGTGAATCATGCCAAAAAAACAAGTTAGTTAGGAAAAAGACATTTAAACCAATGGAAATTACCACCACTTCAGATAAACCGTTTGAAAAGATATCATTAGATATAGTAGGACCATTACCTCTTACCGAATTTGGAAATAAATACGTACTAACTCTTCAAGACGACTTAACAAAATTTTCACAAGCTTATCCTATTTCAAATCACGAAGCAATTACAATAGCCGATGTTTTCGTAAGAAATTTTATTTGTAAATTTGGCATTCCAACATCTAACAGATCAAAGTCGAGACTTTACTTCAAAACTTTTGTAGGAAGTATCTAAATTATTCAAAATCAAACAAATTAATTGCACCGCGTATCATACTCAAAGCAATGGTGCTTTGGAAAGAAGTCATGCTACGCTAGTCAATTATTTAAAACATTATATCAATCAAGATCAGACCGATTGGGATCGATGGTTAGATCTTGCCATGTTCTCATATAATACCACAGTTCATTCCACCATTAAATTTAGAAAATAAGTGATTTATATCTAAAATGACATGATTATTTCCTATATGCAATAATGACATTTATCAAAATTTTATTGTTATATCTTTTATACAAATTATTTTTAAGATTTTGTAATAGATGTAAGTCAAGAAATTTTAGTCATTCCCATGAAAACAGCAATGCTTGTACAAATTTTACAAACTGTTTAACTTTTAACATATGCAAAAGAAAAAATGAAAGGCATTATGAAGATACAGAAATAGAAATGGATTCTGTAGATTCAGTAAATGAAGCAAATGCAAGTGTACCATTGAGAAGGAGTTCTAGAATTGCAAAATTAAAAGATTTTTCTTAACCCGGCGAGAGTGTAGCAGGGTATGTCATACCCACTGTAATAATAATTTGCGTATATTTTTTGTTCGTGACTTTCAAAGTTGTTGTCGCGCTGAGTAGCTGGAGGGAGAGGGGTGCGGGAGGGGATAGTGGCGTGATCGCAGTGACGCGGCAGCCTGCAGTCGGGTAATCCGCTTGTAAACTGCGTTTGGGTATGAGATACCCTGCCACAAAGTTAATGTACATATTTCGTGATATAAACTAGCTGTGCTTTTTGTTGCTATTTTGGCTTATTTTGTTTGTTACAATATATTGTAACTATAGATTTAAATTAAAAATGGGCTTTGAACGTGAAGAAAACCAACTTCGGTCCATGCTGCAAGATGTACTGCAAAATACGTCAGATGAAGCGAGTTCTGGAGAAGAATCTGACCATTGCAGTGAGCATGAACTGCAATCGGACACTGAGCAAGATGGTCATAGTAATGTCGAGCTTACATCATGACGATAAAATTGATAGCACCACAGGAGACAAGAATAAGCCAGAGATGATAACATTCTACAATTCTACTAAAGCTGGAGTAGACGTGGTCCATGAACTCTCTGGTAGTTACAATGTGTCGCGTAATAGCAAACGTTGGCCTATGACTATTTTTTATGGCATTTTGAATATAGCTGCTATAAATGCAAACAGTATTTTACGTGAAAATCTACACAAAAATATCAAAAGAACAGATTTCTTACTTAATTTGGGTCTGAATTTAGTTAACAAACACCTCAAATTGCGAAGAGACCAAAAGAATATCCCAACATATATTCGTCAGAGGATCTCTATACAGTTGAATGAACCACTTGCATCAACTCAAAATGTTCCTGGTCGCTATGTCAGATGCGGAGACTGTCCAAATAAAAAAGATAGAAAGACAAAACATGCGTGTGCAAGCTGTGAAAAGGCTATTTGTATGGAGCATGCAACTTTTATCTGCAAAAACTGCATTGATTTCAACTCCGATTCTTAAGATATTCCTAAGACTACTTGTGTTTTTTTGATAGTTTATATTGTTACTTATGTCATGTTCTATAGAAGTTTCAAGTTATTTTTGATTAAGTTTGTTTTGTTTTTTTTTCCTGGATTTTTTATGAGAGGTTGTTTTTTTTTGTTAAAAATTCATAGACACTTGATTAAAGTTGAATAAAAAATTATATTTATACAAAATAATTAAATGTTTGATTTTTAATACCTTATTATATAGTTACTCTATCATTATAAATAAAAAATAAAAATATTATTTACAAGAATAAAGTTTTACTGCCACACTTGTGAACGGGTATGGCATACCCTGCCACATAGTCCTTGTTACAATTTTTCACCACACTCTCGCCGGGTTAAAACCTTTCAATTTTTCTTTAAGGGGGGAGGTGTAATGTACCGACCGGAACCTCAATAATATATAATTACTTGTAGTAGTTACGGTTGCCGCCAAATCAAACAGTAAATGCTGGTATAATTTCTCTTTATTTCTTTTTAACGTTCTAAGTTTCATAAGCATAAAAGTCGAGATCGGGACACACACACACACGAATGCGACATAAGACATAACCATATATCTATATCTATAGAACAAACTATAGATATGGACCATTGAACATAACTATAGATATAAACCATTAAGCGTAGCTAATCCGCCACCACCAAATGGCGGTAAATTCAAATTAAAAAATAACTACTACAGTTCGACCATCCTGACACTAGATCGCCCTCGATCGCCGTAACAAAATAATCACAAAAGGTAAGTACACGACATAAAACAAGTAAATACATGATTTGAACATAAATGCGCACATAATGAGATAAACTCAATACATATAGAAAGATATTACATAAGTCATACATCTAAGTGACAACACAATGAAAAAGATTTGACATACATAAGGACATAATAAAATACATATGTATACAATGTTCATAACTTAAAACAATACATAATGAAGGTCTCTACATAAATATGGGACGTAGAGTATTTTTATACAGGTTAGTTATTAGATAACCATAGTCGCATGTTATCAGGACTATAAACGCCTTCAAACGGTCTTTGTGTGATTTGGAAATGCTCAATATCAGAAATAAGATACCTATCATTTCCCAATAATTTTCTAATTTCGTACGGACCCTTATATTTAGGTAATAATTTCTTGTTTACGTTGGAGTGACATCAATATTTTTTATCATTACAAAATCACCAATCTTGTAAGAATTGGGTGCTTTGTGGGCTTTGTCAAACTGCTTTTAATTATATTGTTGTAATTTTAAATTTTGATGTTGTGCATCCTCGCGGATATTTTCTAAAGTTCTTTCTTTATTATTCTGTAATTCAATAAAACTTCTGAGATCATCGTTGCGATCTCGCTGACTGACACCAAATCATAACATCGATGGGGTTGGATTAGTAGATCTGGAGAATTAATTATTGATTGCAAATTCAACAAAGGGTAATTTTTGATTCCATTTGTCTTTAGATTCTGTTAATTTAGATAACATTGGCGTTAAATCTCTATTAATTCTTTCGATTTGTCCGTTAGACTTTGGAGATGACGTAGCTATTTTGACATGAACAATATTATTCTTTGCAAGGAAATTTTCAAATTCATTACTCGTAAAACTTGTACCTCTATCCGACACTATTTGAATGGGTTTGCTATAATTATTGAAATAATCATTTAATTTATGTATAACTTCAATACTCTTTGTTGACTTTACATCATATAACCGCACAAATTTTGTAAAACCATCAATTATTTCAAATATATATTTCTTACCTGTAGACGTTTTTTCTAGAGGATCATAATGGTCAATATGGAGAGTAATGAAAGGTTTGTCTCCCTTGGGGATGTTGTGTAGAACTCCCTCACTTTTATCGTAAATAGGTGAATATGTTAGGCACTTTATACAATTTTTTATGTAAGTTTTTATTTTTTCTTTTAAGTCTGGAAACCAGTAAGCTCCTAATATATATTCCATTGTTTTATCTACGCCCAAATGTCCTAAATGATCATTTTTTCTTTTAAGTCTGGAAACCAGTAAGCTCCTAATATATATTCCATTGTTTTATCTACGCCCAAATGTCCTAAATGATCATGGCAGTTTTGTATTACCTGACTCTCCATAGCTTGGGGAACATAGAAAAGAATCCTGTCTTTTATTTTTCTATATACAAGACCGTTACGTAGTTCAAATTTCTTATCTTCTCTATCCTGCAAGTTTAGTTTAAGGTTTATAATATTTTTATCTAGATTTTGTGCTACAGATAAATTCTGTTCAAACGCATTTTCTTCTAGTATTAAAATGGAGTTTACTCTGCTTAAAGCGTCAACGTGTTTCATTTTAGTGCCTTCGCGATGTTCTAATTCATAATCATAATTTTGTAAGATTAAAGCCCAACGATTAGTTTTTGGATTAATTTCCCGCTTATTAAGTGCTAGTTTAATAGAATTACAATCAGTTATTATTTTAAAATGTATTCCTTGTAAGTATACGTGAAATCGGTTTAATGAGTTAATTATGGCCAACATTTCTAGTTCATAACTATGAAATTTGGATTCAGAATCTGTAGTTCTTTTACTAAAGTAAAATATGGGTTTGAATAGACCATCGTTTTGTCTTTGTAAGAGGATTGCACCATAACCCTTACTGCAAGCGTCACAATGTAATTGAGTTTCTAAAGTAGGTGAATAAATGGATAAAATTGGAGCACTAATTAATTTATTCTTAATTATATTAAAAGCATGTAGTTCGTTCTCGCCAAAATGAAAATCTACATTCTTTCTTAATAAATCATACATGAATTTTCTAAAATAAGAAGCTAAGAATCTATGAACTTTTTTAGTCGAATTGGGTAATGGATATTCTCGTATAGCTTGTATGTTTTCTGGGTTAGGTCGGATTCCATTACGATCGATTTGATATCCTAAATAAATTGTCTGTATTTGCAAAAATGAACACTTGTCTAAACGTTGTTCAAGAAGGTTCCTCGCCATTAGATCTAAAACTTCACATAAAATTATTAAATGTTCGGGGATTGTTTCTGTCGCGATCATAATATCATCAACATAGATAATGATTTTCTGAGATTTTATTAATTTATGGAAGATTTTATTCATGTATCTGCAAAAAACTGAAGGGCCATTCGTAATTCCAAAAGGGACTCGCAGATATTCGTATTGACCTAGGGGGGTTATAAATGAAGTATATTTAATTGAGTTAGTTGTCAGTTTTATGTGATGAAAGCCACTTTTTAAGTCTAAACAGGTGAAATACCTTTTATCCTTTAACAGGTCTATTTGATCTTCTATTAGGGGAAGAGGAAAATGATCCCTAATTGTATTCTTGTTAAGTTCCCTATAATCAATACATAAACGATAATTATTACTATTTTTCTTTTTTAAAAGCACGATTGGACTGCAATAAGGTGAGTAACTTTCTCTTATAATATTCCTTTCTAGCAAATCATCTAAAATACCTTGTAGTTTATTCTTCTGGTCGTAAGATAGTTTTTTAGGTCTGAATGAAAAAGGGTGTTCATTTCTTAATTGAATATTACATTCGAATTCAACTTCTGCCTTTTCTGGTTTTGGTTGAGATAAATAATTGGATTCAATGTTGTTGACTTTTTTCTGAACGTTACACTAATTTATTGTTAATTTTTAACTCGTTTTCTTTTTCGTACGTTACATCTACTAAAAATTATCTGATCAATTTCGTCTTTATCCACCGATTTTTCTATCTTTGTTATTTTAATATCTTTTCCAAGAGTGATTTCAAAGTTTGGTAAAGATACAAAGTCTCTGCCTAAAAGAGCTGAGAAATTCGTTGTATTATCCGATACAACATAAAAGATTATTGGAACATTGGTATCTTCAACTTTTACTGTATTGTCGAACAAACCAACTATGTCTAATTTTGTATTGTTAATACCACAAAAATGGTGACTAATATTGTCTAAGTTAGTTTTATAACTTCCTAATGGTAATTCTGACAATTAAATGAAACTAATTGGGCTACCAGTATCTAAACATGCGCTTATTGTAATTTCAGACTTACAATTTGGTTCTATTTCTAAATTTACAGGGATTGTATAAGGCAGTGGTGGTTTTATCTCATTTATTAATAGCACGTTACCTCCTGACGAAGTTGGTTTTGTCTGAGGACAGTTTCTTCTCTGGTGGTCCACGGATCCACATGTGAAACATGATCCTCTGGGACGTCGTGGTTTGTTACAATCTGTCACGTAATGACCCATCTCATTACAATTGAAGCAGCGAGCATCTGATCTTGTTGTACTCTGTTGTTGAAGAGGCCTTTCGTTGTTTCTTTTCACATTAACTCTGAATCTGGTTTCCTTGGTGTTTCCTAAGTCACACTTCTCTCCAGTCCTTCCTTTTCTGGAACTGATAATCCTCTCATAATCCATTATGTCTCGAAACAGTTGATCTTCATCAGCATGTTCTTTTGATAATAGAAAGTCTTTTGAATATAATCCAATGATTACTTGCTCTTTAATTTCTCCAAAACATAAATTTAGTTCCCGGCATAATGCAATTTTCTCAAGAAAGTAAAGGGATATAGTTTCTTTGTGCATATGGACTCGTTCTGTCATGCGCTTCCACAGATCGGTCTTGTTCTTCCCAAAAACAAAAGTCTTCTTAAACGCTTTTCTGAAAAACTCCCAGTCTATTAATTCAGCTTATCTACCACTAAACCAAAAATGAGCTGCACCACGTAAGTGGGTTTTGGCTGTCTGGAAGGTAAACGCCTCAGGCCAGTTGTGCAGTATTGCAGTCTCAATTTCTTGTAGCCATGACTGGGCTGCTTTAGGGCCGTTTTCTCCATCGAACTTTCCTATGGTTTTTGAGAGGTCTGGCATTATATTAAAATTCTTTACAGGATTAAGTTCACTTGTTGATTGATTATGACTGTCGTTATGACGGGATAACTGAAGCATGGTAAGCATTTGTGCATTTTGTTCGAGGAGTGCTTGGACGGTTTTTTTTAAGCGTTTGTGTACTATTCTGATCCCCACAAGACATTTCCGTTCTAGCCTTTCCTGACCTCGTCGATTGGGACTCCATGAATTTGTCAAATTCCTCCTCTGGGATCTTATCATCCATCGACATTGCCATTGTAGAACGTGGTTTTAGGTTAGAAAATGTAATCCTTAAATTTCTATCTGATCCTTTTACTTTCCTCGAACCCCACACCTGAATTTTGTAGTAGTCACGGTTGCCGCCAAATCAAACAGTAAATGCTGGTATAATTTCTCTTTATTTCTTTTTAACGTTCTAAGTTTCATAAACATAAAAGTCGAGATCGGGAAACACACACGAATGCAAGACCATGCTGTGCGCACTCCCTTTGTAAATTCGGAACAAAGTTTATGTGCGTGACGAGACTATAGATGACTCTGATGTCAATGACAGAGAATAGTCTGTCTTTGTTAATTACTTTATCGCACTTCGGAAATGCTTCGAAAGCTTGATGCGATCATTCGGGGATTCCATTCTCAGTCCTTTCTCAGTATTTTAAGAAAGAGTTCATATTTTCATTGTGTTTTTGTAGCTGTTAAACTGGTTTATAATACAATTAGTTTTTTTTCGTATTGTTAATAAAGTTAGTATTAAGTGTATATTTATTTATTTATTAGTGGTTAAAAAGTAAATTATTGTGTTGTGTACATTTTTTTGTGAAACTATATTGAACTTTATTGATCAAGATGAGACCATGTTGTGTACCTGAGTGCAAAAATAAAACAGCAAAAAGGTAATTAAAAACAATATTTGAAAATGTTAACAGTATCCAGTAAAACCTTTTTCTTGTAGATATTGTATTCCCAGCGATTTTAGGATTCAACAGCTTTGGATTGAAAGAATGGGAAACGAAAAACTTATAGCTGTAACTCCTTCAAATTTAAACAATTGGGCGCTACAATATTTGTTTTTATGTAAATCTGTACCACAAATTTTTCATGTATATTAACATTTTATTTACATATTAATTGTTTGCAGTATTACCTATTTTATATTTTCATATTTAAATTAATTTTATGTCATTTTTCACATCTGATTTTTTGTCAATAAAATTTGTAATAGAAATTAAGAATTTTTTATAATCTTTGTTATTTATTATATATGTCATGAGAAAGAAAAATTCTAATTTGTATTAAAAAACACAATTTCTGTGACATGGAATATTATTATTTGTACTTCAGAGGTAAAGTTCACATTTTATAAAAAAAATGTGTGTAATAATTTATATATATTTTTAATGCTCTATTAAAGCATTAAAAATATGACAAAACATTTTTTTTTATAAAACGTGCTTTTACAGTTTACCCCTGAGATACAAATATAATTAAAATCCTGATTAAAATATAAAATGGAAGAAACACACCTATACATTTACACACATAAAATTATATTTGTGTTGGTTTTTGTACACTTGTGTTATATGCATGTATGTGTATATTTTATTTAAATGCTACAGAAATCCGTACAAATACACCATTAGTTTCATGACGTAAAAATAGATGTCACCAAAAACATTGTATCGAAAAATACTCACAGAGTCGCCTATCTAATAACATCACTAATCTATGTGCAAGACATAAGACATAACCATATATATCTATATCTATAGAACAAACTATAGATATGTACCATTGAACATAACTATAGATATAAACCATTAAGCGTAGCTAATCCGCCATCACCAAATGGCGGTAAATTCAAATTAAGAAATAACTACTACATACTAATCTTAGTTTTAATCATAACTAAAACAAAATACTCTGTATAACAAAATAATTTACAGAAATCATTATCTAAATGACTGTTAACGCCAGTAGCTATGTATATTTTGGTAACCATTAAAAAAAAATCGTTTTCCTTTCACTTTCTCTAAGTACTTTTTGTAAACAAACTATTCATTTACTTAATATTATTTTCCACTCTTTTGATGATTTTATAACCTAAGGTATTATTCTTTTGTATATAAACGTACAAAATTTAGAATAAAATAGAATACCGAAAATTACTCAAACTCTACGTCGTACTCCATGTTTCCAGCCAAAATCCTACGTAAGTCATAATTCGTTTAAATCGTTTATTGTCTACTATTTTGCAAGTGTTCTTTTCTGTATAAACTGTTCTTTGGTGTATAAACTTTAAATCTGTGCTGTATTCTAATAAATAAATATAAGTGAAAAAGTGCAACATTATTTCTTCAACTTCCTGATTGAATTCCATCACAATGCTGCCGATAGTCACTATTCCACGCGGACGAAGTCGCGGGCACAGCTAGTAGTAAATAACCCTGTTTTTACAGCAATGTGAATCAAATCATAACTTTTTCTTAATTGTGTATAATACTACATTGGATATCGTAACAATACGATTCTATACTGACAAGGCCGATATTGCTTCAGTACCTAACAACTTGAGATCATGGTTTATCAGTCCTTTATAAAAACTCGTGTTCTTGACGCATAAATTTTTTTGCTGCTTTCATGAAATAAAATCCAAAGTGATGATAATTTGTTAGTTACTTGGTTTGTATAATTTCGATAATGGCGTTTAAATCAAACAAATAAAATCTCATGCGAATGAGAGTACTTCATGAAGAAGGAATAAGCTTGCCAATATATCAGTCAGATTAAACTGTCATATAAAAACAGTTCGTAAGTGGGTAAACCGATTTGATTTGGAAAATGACGATGGTTACGAAGCCAAAGATTTGAGATGTGGTAGGTAATTTAAATGTTTACGTTAACGGAAAATTAGTGTCTATTTACTTTGAAAAAAAGGCAATTAATTTTATTTTGAAAATTTGTATTTGAATCATCAAAAATCCTAGAATTGTTTTAATTATAAAAACCATTCTAAAAAGTTTCATAATATAAAAGCTTCATTATATGTATTTAAATTATTATAGACAACCGAAGACCGAATAAACTCAAATCAGATGAAGATATCGCAAGATGTCAAACACAATTGACAGGGGATCCATTTCAAGCTGTATCAAAGTTGCCAGTTCAATTGAATCTCAATATATCTGCGAAACATCTTCGTAACAATATTAAAAAAAGAACCAATTTGAAATTCAGAAAAGCAGCGACGAAAATACTATTGACTGTAAATCATAAGGACGCAAGGCTGCAATTTGCGAGAAACCATTTGTATAAAACGCCTGGTCAATGGAGAACGACCGTGTTCATGGACGAGAAGACTTTCTCCACTGAAAAAGATGGAAGAATTGGTGTTTGGAGGTCTGACAACACCCGTTACGATGCCAATAACATACTGCCATTATCTCACAGTGGCAGGCATACTAAGGCGTATTGGGCATGGGGCAGTGGAAATGGACCTGGAGAAATAGTAGACGTGGGTCGACATATGACTGCTCAACAACATGTTAAACTCTTGGATACGGTATTGCTTCCTTCCTTTGAGGAACGTTTTCCTGACGAAGCTGCAATAGCCATCGTAGAAGACAACAGTGCAGTGCACACTGCTCGAATCGTGCAGAATTAGTACCACGAACATCCTAAACCACAAAAGCTCCAATGGCCCTCCAAATCTCCGGACATAAACGTCATCGAGAATGCCTGGTCAACCATGGTAAAATAATGGCGACCAATCATGGCGCAAAATGAAATGCAGTTTCATGAACGAGTCCTAGATGCATGGAGAGATTTACAAAATAAGCCTGATTATTTTTTTAAATTAACTGATTCAATGCCGAGAGGACTACAGAAAATTATTAATGCAGAAGACATGTTAATTACTTATAATAAAAAACAGTATCAATTCAAAATAAATAAAAACTTTATTGACAATTATTGTTGTAAGTCTTTTCATCGAGCAACAGCTTTTATTTTGTTTCTTAATTACAAAAATCACACCGTTCCGAACTTTTAAACAGTAAACAGTATATACTTGTTAAGTATCTATGTAAACATTGTAACAGTCACGAAAGAGTCAAGAAAGAACTTGCAGGTTTTTTAATTAACGTTATCTTAACAAGCCGAGAATGACTGGAAAAAAATGTAAAAGAATTGAATCAAAATTTCTACAAAATGGTATCGGAAAACAAAACAATCACCTGAAACTAATTGTAGACAGAGAAGATAATGAAATAAATAATAAATACTTTCACACTTTCCGAAGAAGTTCAATTCCAGCTGCTGAAGCAGATCTTGGCATTTCTATTTCATCAATTCATAGAATTTAAAATATCTTGATTGCTGTGGTTTTGATCTAAATTATTCATTGTGGATGCTTTATTGCAACAATTCAAAATCGTTGGTCTGGAATACGCTTTCTGACACTTAACAACAATTGATTGTTCAATTATTTCAAAATCACAGCACACTGCTTTCATTAACATTATACGTATGAATTGCAAAAAAGCAACATCTCCACAAATTGTAGATTTTCTCAAAAAGTATAAACAAAGGTACTCGATAGTCCCATATAAATAGACACCAAATTCGATGAGGAATTCGAATTGACATTTTAATTCATTCTGATACCGTTAAAAAGGGTCTTACAAATTTGAGAATCGTCTTAGATTTGTTGAGGAATGCTGGTTTAACACTGAACCTTAACAAATGTTCATTTTTGGTGACGAGTGTAACTTACCTTGGTTTTGAAATCAGCTCCGAAGGAATTCAATCTGGTAAAGTAAAAGTATTGGCTGTAAAAGAGTTCAAAACTCGAAGCAATGTTCACGAGATGAGACAATTTTTGGGATTAACGGGCTATTTCAGACATTTTATTAAAGATTACGCTAGGATAGCGAAGTGTCTGACAGTGAAGATTAAAAAGGGTACTAATTGGAGTTAGACCCCGGAAGATCAAGATGCATTTGAAGAGCTCAAAAATGCTTTAGTTTCATGCCCTATACTTGCACTTTACAACCCAACTTTTTCAACTGAAGTTCACACCGATGCTTCTAAATTAGGAATCGCAGGTATTCTCTTACAAGAACAAAACGATAAACGCTTGCACCCAGTAGCTTATTTTAGTAGACAAACAACGATAGCTGAAGAAAAATATCATTCCTACGAGTTGGAGACTTTGGCTGTAATTGAGAGTTTGCGAAATCTACTTGGTATAGATTTTAAAGTTGTCACAGACTGCAACGCCTTAAAAGCGGCTAGTACAAAAAAAGAGATCTTTCCGCGTATAGCTCGATGGTGGCTACAATTACAAGAGTTCTCGTTTACAGTGCATTACAGACCCGGCGATCAACTTCCGAAAAACCTGTCGAAGAAGTTTTAAGAATTGAACAAGGTGATTGGGTTTTATCAGGGCAGTTAACGGATGAAAAGATCAATAAGATAAGAAACGTATTGACAAAACCACCAACCGATGATTTTTCACGCCACGTATACAAGGAATATGCTTTACGTGATGGACGAATATACAGAATCACAGCGCGAGGACTATTATGGGTTTTGCCTAGAGGAATGAGACAGCAAGTGGTTCGCGCAGCTCACGACGAGAGAGGCCATATTGCTGTGGATAATCCTTTACAAAGACTTTGTAAACGCTTCTGGTTTCCACGTATGCGAAACTATGTTGAGAAATACATAAAATGTTGTATTTCATGTCTATACAACAAGAAATCGTCCGGACCACAAGAAGGTTTTCTACATCCGATACCAAAAGTCGCCGTGCCATTTCACCATATACATATCGACCATCTGGGACCTTTTCCGAAGAGCAGGCATGGAAAAGAGTATCTTATTACGTTAGTGGATGCCTTTACGAAATACGTATTATTGAAGGCAGTAAGATATACCGCAACGAAGTACGTCATTGTTTTCTTGATAGAAACCTTTTCTACTTTTGGTATACCGGCAAGAATTATTTGTGATCAAGGTTCTTGCTTTACATCAAAAAGGTTCAGAAATTTTTGCAATGAAAAGAACGTAAAACTCACTTTCAACGCTGTTGCGACCCCTTGGGTCAATGGCCAAAATGAGCGATTTAATAGGACCATACTTAGTGCTCTGTTAACAACTATTCCTAAAGAAGACCGATGGGATGAGCATGTTTCTGCTGTACAGCTATCCATTAATACTGCCGTAAGTAAAGCCACAGGAAAAACTCCTTTCCAGTTAATGTTTGAATATCAACTACGAGGAAATATAGATTCAGTTCTGGCACAAGAATTAGAACAGATTCCAAACATGATAGCCGATCTGACTTCAGTACGTAAGGAAGTAGCCGAGAAAATTGCCAAAGACCAAGAAAAGCAAAAACAATATTATGACCGAAAAAGAAAACAGCCAAAGAAATATAAACAAGGTGACGTCGTTTTGATAGAGAAAACTGAGAATGTTTCCAACAGAAGTCGGAAATTACTACCAAAATACAGCGGCCCAATGGTAGTAAAGGAAGTTCTTCCAAACGATCGCTATATTGTATGTGATATGAACAATTATTATAGAACAAGACGATCAGCCAAATATGAAAGGACAATTGCCGTGGATAAAATGAAACCATGGATATCAACCGGTGGTGTATCCGATTCGACCGACTCCGAAAGTGGCGAAGACGGAATTGTACTTTCAAGTGATAGTGAATAAAAGACAATGTACCTTCGGGGCGAAGTACCATGCAGGATGGCCGAATGTAAAGAGTTGTTATTTATAATGGATATTATGTGCCTTTATGTGAAAAAGCATGTATATATGTAAATAATGGTGAATGAGTATAATGTATATTATGTTTCTATGTTAAACTTAACGGACTAATTTGGGTTACATTTGCCTAAATGGCCTTGTGTTTACGTTACGGGGTGGACGATCGGCAAGAGGGGAAACGACCCTTCGTCGATGTGAGAAAAGAAAGAAAAAGAATCTGTATTAGTTACAGATGTGTTATGCGTATCGAGGTGACAAATGTTGTTTTTGGTTGTTTTAGTAAACTTTATATTGATGGACTTTTTATAAACTGTTTGTGTTTGTTTACGTGCATTTACCTGAAATCAGGGTGAGATATTCACTGAGTACTTCAAGCATGCTTAGTAATTATAATATTGATAATTTTGTACAATGATGCTGTTTGGTAATTAATTGATTAAAAAGTAATTAATGAGATGAAAATTAGGGACGCTACCTAGACTGTTAAGCTGCGGTGACACAGTGATTATTTAGGGGCTGAGGTTTTAAAGCGCTGCGGTGCAATGGGGACTCTGGGCTGCGGTCGTCCAGTTATTTAACCCATTAATGACCTCAGTCCAGTTTGGGCAGAAAAGTCTGTCTTGCAGAGGCAGTGCGGGAATAGGGTGTTTGCCCTTTCCCAAGATCAGGGTGATACAGCATCATATCAGGGACCGTAGCTAGAGGGGGGCATTGTGGGGTTATGCCCTACCTTGAAATCACAATGCCCTACTTTAAAAATACCAAAAACTAAGATAAATTATTATAATTAAATTGTTTGTACATAGTTAGAGATAAAAAAAATGTAGCGATAAGTAGGTATCTGAACTTTTCCGAACATACCACACTTTGTGACATTGCAATCTATGGTATCTACGGAGAATCTCTTTGTAAACTAAAATAAACATAAACTAGAAATTTTTTATGATTTGTTATTTTTATTGCTATAAATTGAAGATTCATTAATTTGCGATGGATATACGGGCTTTCTTTGGAAAAAAACGAAGAGTTGAAGAGCAAATTGACCATAAAGAACCTTACTGCTCAAAATAGGTGGAAGCACAAAATACAATCGCTACTCCTACTTCCATAGCAGCAGGTTTGTCAACACATGTTGGTAATGTTACCTATGATATTCCTTCTGATATTGCACAAAGTTTGCAGAAAAAATATGATCTAAATGGTATTTTCGTTCGTACCTATTTACTCGTATCAACCCACCCAACAATTAATTATTACCTCACTCTCACTCAGACATGGATCTCTTTGGAAGTTCAACCATCTTGTTCGCTTGTTCCATCATTGGGGATTTAATAGTCCTTAGATAGATGCTCATGCTCTGTCACAGAAATTATTTGTCAACGAATAGCTATTGAATGTACACTGAGAGGACGTTAATTCGTTCCCAACAGTTTTCGTAAATGGCAACGTCGCGCCTTTTCTGTCTGTATGTTGTTGATAATGTAGGAAACAATAATATTGCTAGCAGAATCGCATCTACTGCTCGCTAGAGTTTCCTGGCTGTTTAAATGTTTACATACCTAATATACAGGGTCTTTCAAGTTGATGGGCTATTAGTATATGAATTAGTAGAATTAATTCAATTCTGAAGCTTGGGCTCATTTGGTTATTGTTTATGCCGCTTCTTTTAAAAATATTTTCAATTTCTATTTACATTTTTGTTTTTACAATTGTTAAGTGTCAGAAAGCGTATGCCGTCTTCCAGAATTACAATTTTGAATTGTTGCAATAAAGCATCCACAATGAATAATTTAGATCAAAACCACAGCAATCAAGATATTTTAAATTCTATGAATTGATGAAATAGAAATGCCAAGATCAGCTTCAGCAGCTGGATTTGAAAGTCTTCGGAAAGTGTGAAAATATGCAAGTTTTGACGAAATTCGTTTGTATTACCTTTCTGACCTTTCCACAATATACTGTTGGTCTGATTTGCGCTGTCTTAAAAAAAAAAGCAAAAAAAGGGGCACAAATACAGGATCTTATCTATGCAGACTATAACGACTTTAACTTTCATCTTATTAATCAAGTGAATGCGAAAGCAAAGTGTCGATAGTTTGTTAGTTACTTGGTTTGTATAATTTCGATAATGGCGTTTAAATCAAATAAAGAAAATCTAATGCAAATGAGAGTACTTCATGAAGAAGGAATAGACTTAGCTAATATACCGGTCAGATTAAACTTTTCATAGAGCAACAACTTTTATTTTATTTCTTAATTTTAAAAATCACAGTGTTCTGAACTTTTAAACAGTAAACAGTATATACTTGTTAGGTATGTAAACATTTAAACAGTCACGAAATAGTCAAGAAAGAACTTGCAGATTTTTCAATTAACGTTATTGTTAAATCGGGCCTTGGACATGTCGCCAAACTGCAAGCGGATCGAATGTTTGGGTTAGGGGCCCGTTTGCGAGAGGGGCAAGGCGCTGGAACCGCGAGGAACGTGGAAGAAAGGGAATTGATTATCGAGCCTTCATAGAGTTAAGCACGCGTGATTCATTAATTAATACATATATAAACTGGATTGTAATATTTGAATATAGTTAGTGTCAAAAGGTGAATTGGAGTTTTTCTTCTTAAGTTTTAACATCAGGAGTGGGATCTAAACCTCACCCTTTTAAAAAAAAAAAGAAGAAAAGAAAATTGTACAAAGTTGTGAAATAGTAATGAGCGACCACGACCGTTTGTCACGGCGTCACCGACGCCGATCGCACCAAGAAAATGGGAAGCGTCGCCGACGCAATTCAACTGAAGGAAACGACAACAGAGAAAGACAAAATCTAGAGAATTCCCTAGCAACTCGATCGTTGAACAGTGATGAGTCAGCCTCGGAGATAAGTAAGGTCAGTGAATTATTTCTAGAAAGCATAGATAAGGTTTTGTCGAAATTTGGGAACACTCAACGCGATATTAGTATTTCTAACAGTAGTGTTGTTGTTCGTGAATTTAATCCAATTCATAATGATTTAGAAGCTTGGCTAAATTCAATAGATGAGTATGCCGTAATTTATAATTGGACAGATCGCGTAACAAGTCACCTAGCGCTTAATAAGTTACGGGGACCAGCTGAGGTGTGGTATCACGGTCTACCAACAAAAATGTTTACTTGGTCAGAATGGAAACTCATGCTTTTAGATCATTTTAAACCAAAAAGAGACTTACATACAGCCATGAAAGAAATGCTACAGTACAAACCAAAAGTAGGGCAAAGCCTTTATGAATATGCGTTCGAAAAATTGGCGCTGATTCATAGAATGAAAATTCCTTTAGAAAATGTTGATAAAGTCAATTTAATTATGGGCGGCGTTACCGATCCAAACATAAAATTTTCTGTGGAAGCGGCGGAAATTTCAGATCCGGCCGTTTTAGCTCGACATTTACGCACAATTCAAATAAATACAGAGAAAGAAAGAACAACTATATCACCTTATCAAAATTCCTCGCAAAGCCAAGGTTCGCGATTAGCCAAGTATTTTAACTGCAATCAGCGGGGACATAAACAACGAACCTGTCCTTTGCTGAAACGTAAATATCCGTATAATAAACATCATGAGATAACCGGTAGCCAACGAGCCATTACCGAGAAGGCAAATGTAAACCTGCTTCGACAGAACAGTACCACCAACACAAACGACAAGTTTTTCAAATCAATTTTGATTGACAATAAATCTATTAAATGTTTCATTGACTTTGGTAGCGAGTGTTCTTTAATAACTCCCGAAGCAGTTAAAATACTCGGCTTGCATTCGCGTAGTCTTCGAGAAAACTTAAGTTTACAAACAATAAGCGGCAACGATACGTCGTTAACGTGTGAATCATTCGTAAACGCACTAATAAATATTGACGGAGTCCAAAAAGAAATCGATCTTTACGTAATAGAAAAATTATCCCTTAATGTAAACGTGTTAATAGGTCAAAATTTTACAGAGTTGAATGATGTCTCATACACCAAAACAGGTCAAAAATTGATGTTTTCGCAATTACCAGCGATTATGAAAAGCAATAATTATCCTAATGAACCTCTAGTAGCGACTGAGATAGACATAGGCGTAACAGAACCAACAACAGTACAAAAACTATTAAAACTGCTAAACGGATATAGAAATTGCATGACCCAATCAACCTTTGATGTAGGATACACGGATTTAGCCCAAATGAAAATATCCTTAACCACAACCAAGCCGATAGCGCAACGACCACGTTGGTACGCGGAAAGCGAACGCAAAACCATTCGGGAAATAGTAAATGACTTATTAGCTAAAAAAATCATTCGGGAATCTTCGTCTCCATACGCAAGTCCGGTGCTCCTAGTACCGAAAAAGACAGGAGAAAAGCGTCTCTGCGTAGATTACCGTATGATCAACAAAATTACTGAAAAAAATAAATATCCCTTGCCGATCATAGAGGAACAAATTAACCGACTCAGTGGTTATAATTATTTTTGTTGTTTGGACCTAGCTTCAGGCTACTACCAAATTAAAGTCTCCGAAGAATCTATTCCCATTACGGCTTTCATAACACAAGACGGTCACTATGAGTTTTTAAGGGTTCCCTTCGGGTTGTGTAACGCTCCCTCTGTATTTTCCCATATGATTAACACAGCTCTAGGAAATTTACGATTTCAAAAGGTTTTGGTTTACTTAGATGATATTCTCGTTCCGGGAAACAGTGGATGAAGCGTTGACAACCTTAGGGGAAGTCTTGCAAATCCTGCAACGCCACGGATTGACACTGAAACTGTCGAAATGTTCTTTCTTAAAAACTACCATCGAGTTTTTGGGATATGAAATCCATGATTCCACCATTAGACCGACAAATAGCAAAATCATCGCAATAACACAGTTTCCCGAGCCTAAAGACGTTCATCAAATTAGACAGTTTTTGGGGTTAACAGGATACTTCAGAAAGTTTATTCCAAATTATGCTCAAAAATCAAGACCCCTAACAGCCCTTTTACACAAAGACCAACCTTGGACGTGGGAAAAAGAACAGTTAAATTCCTATAATCTCTTAAAGTCCTATTTAGTGTCAAAACCAATTTTAGCAGTATACGATAACCAACTAGACACGGTACTATATACAGACGCTAGCCGGCTGGGCTTAGAAGGCGTACTTGTACAAATTAAAATCAACCGTGAACACCCTATAGCGTACTTCAGCCGTCAAACGACAGCGCCCGAAAAAAATTATCACTCCTTCGAACTAGAGACCCTAGCTATAGTAGAAACAGTAAAAAAATTTCGGCCCTACTTATACGGAAGACCATTCACTATTATAACCGACTGCGCGGCGGTAAGAAGCACATTTTTGAAAAACGAATTAAATTTACGCGTCGGAAGATGGGTCATGTACTTGTCAGAATACAATTACGAAATCAAACATAGAGGTAATTCAAGAATGCGACATGTCGACGCGCTTAGCCGTAATCCACCAACCAAACTTAAAGGGGTAATGAGTATAACAATTACGGAAAGTGATTGGTTGCTTGCAGCACAACAACACGATAAAGAAATTCAACAAATAAAAATAATATTACAAAGTGGCGAAATGCACGAAAACAAATTAATATTCAATGATTACGCGCTAAAGGGAGGTATTGTTTATAAAATTACTGACAAAGGGCTACGGTGGGTTGTACCAAAGTTAGCGCGATTTCAGGTTGTGCGCACGTGCCATGATGATGTAGGGCATTTCGCATTGACAAAAACGTATGAGCTCCTCGCTAGTAAATATTGGTTTAAAAGAATGCGCCGGTTTGTATCCAAGTATGTTAAAAACTGCTTAAATTGCCTTTATTTTAAAAACCCTGGTGGAAAGAAACCTGGTTATTTGAATCCTATTCAGAAAAAGCCGGAGCCATTTCACACAGTCCACGTAGACCATCTTGGTCCGTTCATTAAATCCAAACAAGGCAATACTCAGGTTTTGGCAGTAATTGACGCGTTTACAAAATTCCTTCTGTTATATGCTGTTAGAAATACAAAGTCAAAGTACGTTATCGATTGTTTTAACGATTTCATCAAAACCTTTGGTGTTCCTCGACGAGTGATTTCCGATAAGGGAAAATCATTTGATTCAAACAAATTTAAAACTTTCCTGAGAGAAAAAGGTGTGACTCATCACTTCAACGCCGTGGGCCTACCCAGAGGCAACGGGCAAATCGAAAGGTACAATAAAACAGTCTTGGCTTCATTAGCAACAATGGGGGCTAATGTGGAAGACAATCAGTGGGACGAAAATCTACTAAATATCCAAGTGGGCATAAATGGTACCTACAACGCAGCAATTGGGGTAAGCCCAAGTGAAGCCCTAATGGGGTACCGAGTCAGAATCAACTCCGCTTTCGAGATGAAAGATGACAATCAGGTAGATGTGACCGCCATCCGATCCACAATGATGAATCTAATCAAGAAAGACCAATTGCTTCAAAAGAATCGGTTTGATGCTGCTCGATTCCCAGCGCCTATCTACCAAATTGGAGAATTGGTACTCCAGCTACAGGCTCCAGTCAAAAATTGACCCCACGATGGAGAGGAGCATTTCGGGTATCCAAGGTATTGGGGCACGATCGTTATGAAATACGAGAGATACCGGGAATGCAACGTTCGAGCATTCCTTATTGTGGTACCGCAGGGGCAGAGAATATGAAGCCCTGGGTACATTTTGTAAATGACGACTAGTCAGGTAGGTGATTAAGAGTGGAATCTTGCCTGGTCTGATCAATCAGGTAGAGCGATCCATAGTTTTAAGGGGGTTTGACGAACCGATCATTCGGGCCCGCGGACCCAATAGTGAATCGGTGATCAGTTAGACCTGTATCTTTAACTCGATCCGCGTGTTGATTCACTGGTCCATAGTTAAGTTAGGATAGATAACTAATTAAAGATTAAAATCTGAAATATGTTGGCAAGGACGCTTAACAGCATATTCAATGAATCAAACTATACCTAACCAATTTACACAAAAATCTGATTGAATTCGTGTGTTGCAGATAGCATTTCCTCGTGGTCCATGGAAGAATAAGCGCCAGCGAGGACGCTGGAAGTGTCAGGAAGGGCCGTGTTAAATCGGGCCTTGGACATGTCGCCAAACTGCAAGCGGATCGAATGTTTGGGTTAGGGGCCCGTTTGCGAGAGGGGCAAGGCGCTGGAACCGCGAGGAACGTGGAAGAAAGGGAATTGATTATCGAGCCTTCATAGAGTTAAGCACGCGTGATTCATTAATTAATACATATATAAACTGGATTGTAATATTTGAATATAGTTAGTGTCAAAAGGTGAATTGGAGTTTTTCTTCTTAAGTTTTAACATTTTTTTTAATTTAAAGAAGTAATTCGCCAAAAACTTTTGGTGAAACATTTTTAATACGAAAATAAGTAAACAAAACACTTGGAATATATATACCAAGAAGACTGTTATGCACGTGGCATGTAGTAAAAAATTGGAACATTCAGGGAAGATCAAAAATAATGGATCCCATTTTAAAGAAAACTATGAAGGTAGAAATGAAGAGAATTTTAAATACAACAAATATCGAGAATTTCAAACAACTTCAAAATGAATATTTTAGAAAATTAGAAGAAAATAAGGAAACTGAATTTTTGAACTATTTGAAAAGGTATTATTCATTTTTAAAATGTAAAAATACAAATTCATAAGAAAGTGTGTTTTTAGGTATTATTTTCAGAGCGACGAAAGAATTAGAATGTGGGCTCATTGCTACAGGATAAATGCAGGAATTAATACTAACATGTCAATAGAGAGTTTAAATAATCTTCTTAAAACCAATCAAATTAGAAGGCGGACTAATATTAAAATTGAAATTCTTTTAGATGCAATCGAAAATTTAGTGGACAGTAAAATGTGGCAAAGAATTTTAAGAATGGAGAGACCTAATTCGCAAAATTACCAGGATAAAATCATTATTAAAGCTCATAAAATAGCAGAAGGCATAGATTTCACGTTTGTCAAGGAAATTTCATTTGGATGTTTTCAGGTAAAGTCCTCTTCAGGTAATACTTATTATTCAGTAACTTACAATGAACTGTGTGAAAGAGAATGTGTAACTTTATTCTGTAGAGTATGTAAGATTTGCATACATCGATATGCATGTGTGCCCAGAATATGCAATTAAAACTACAATTTGCAAGCATATACATTTAGTTTGTATGTATGAAAAGGCGATTCTGTTTTAGATAATGTTCAACAAAAAAACACATCTACCATTGAATCCTACCATACGAAAGAAATTTGCGATTTTATGGAAGAAAATAAGAAGAAAGAAAATACTGTGGAAATGGATGAAGAGTCGCAGAGAAATTTAGAAATAGCTGAATTATCAAACATTTTACGCAATTTGGACAAAGCAGCTTATGATAAATTTATGAAGTGCTCTTACACCATTCTAAATGAAGAGGAAAAGAAGAAAAACATAAGGAAACGAAAAATGGAAACGCAGGAATATTTTGGTTCTAAAATAAGTAAATATACATAATCTTTTCTCTTTCAGTTATTATAATATGTCCATCTAAATAAAATATTGCAAATACATTGTTTTTTTTTTTTTTTTAATTTATACTACCTATTTTGCATATTTAATTTATAAAGTTAAAACCACAACTGAGTGCATGCACGTATTATAGTTATAGTTATACATATTATTATTATTATGAGAAATTTGGAAATTAGAATTAAAACGCGTATTTATAAAAATTGCCTAAAATAAAACAATTATATTATAAGTGTAGAGACATTTTAAGGGTTTTCGCAAATTATCCGGTTAATAATATGCAAAAGCATAATTAAAATTATTAGATAATATCATACTGTTATTTATATACTAAATCAATTATTTATCCCGTTGTTTTTAGATAATTTGCATTTTAAACTATTTATTTTACTGGCTACTGCCTCCTATTCTCGTATTAACTTAACCTATAAACACGATAAACACTCAGACGACTCAGACTCTGGCTTTCTTATTTCGTTATTTCTTATTCATTTTGAATTTTCAAAATTTACCGCTTAGACCATAGATCACCACACTCGGTCCATCATTCATCGGTCATGCGAATTAGCGGCAGTTCGTGGTGAGAATTGGAGTCGCCTTACCTAGAGGACAGTGATATACATGGTGATTGATTTAGGAGCCCGTGCTTCGAGGGCAGATCAATTATGATCAATTTTTTACTTCCGGCCTACTCGTAACCAATGCTGCCCTACCTCAAATTCGACTCTAGCCACAGCCCTGCATCATATATGTAAAGTAGATGATAACAGTAATTTGGCTGCGGTCAAAGCATTATCTTCATATCTTTGTTTATATTGCAATATGGCCATATATGTACAGTACTATGCATGATAAATGCTAAGTAAAGGTGTGCTTGAGTGCTCACATGTGTATTTCTATATTTTGATAAAGGTGCTGAGACGTTGGCTGCAGTGCAATCATTAAAAAGCGAGACATCGTATCTCTGGTGTTGATACCTTGTGATTAAGTAAGTGATATTTATTTATTAGTTTGGTTTATAACAATAAAAGATCACTATATGTTCAAGCAACGCTTGACCATTTTCCTGACTGATGATATCTGACATCTCAATTGTTCACGCCCTTTTTGATAATCCGTTATGATTTTACGTAACTGTATGTACTTGATATTGTACATAGAATGGTATATAGCCGACAGTTAAATACTCAATACATACTGTAACGTTTTTTTTCTATGAAAAATCCCGTTACTGAAGTTTTATTTATTTCGATTCAGTTTGTGTTTGTCTTGGTTCAGTTTTGTTGATTATTTCTTAATGTTGATCGACCTTCCGTCTTATCATCAAGGCTAACAACATTCGCGCAGGACTAGGCGATCGATGGAGGGATCGATGAAATTTTCCGGTCGGTGCTCGAGGTCTTTCTCCTTGATCCTCGACACTGACGTGACGGTTGTGTGTAATTTTTTGTTAATATACTCTTCAAGTTTTATTTGTTTTTTTTAAGAGAGCTTCGAGCTCTCTAAAGCTTCAGGATTCTGCAGGAACCACCGATGCACTACCCGGTGCCCAATAAAGTTGTCATTTCTTTTATTCTTTTCTTTGTTTGACAAAGTGGCGCCCGAGCACGTTTTCTTTTTAATATTTCATGTTAATTAAATTAATTTAAAACAAACTATTAATAATTTCAAAACCCAAGTAATAGTTTTGTTAAATTGGCGCGGCACGAGCAGGGACCTGAAGAATCCTGATTGCAATTTTTTTTCTTGTATTTATTGTAACTGGTAAACAAAATTTTTTTTGTGATTAAATTTATATTTTGTACATTATTTTTGCATTTACTGCATTTAATCTTCTGTAATTTATCTCTGAGATCTGTTTTGTTAAAGTTTGAAAAACATTGTCTTTCAAATTTGTTTGTACAGTTTCAAACTTGTGTAAAATTTTAGGTACTTGTTTTGCATTATGGATGTATTCTCTATTAATCCTCTGGTGATTGAATTATCCTTCCTGATGATGACGTATTAGACGAAATTACAGTGAGTGACTTGGAAAACTTGGATGTTTATCGTTAGTTTGACGAATTCCTACAGTATGTAAGTGATTACAGATACCATACGAAATCATACATTAATTGAGTTAACTTTTGTTAAATTTATTTGTCTTTGAAATTGAGTACAATTGCTTGGAAAAGAGAGCCAAGAGGTTTTTTTCATGTAAATTCAAGCCAAGTAAAATTGGCAAGTTATTTCGTAATTTGAGTATTTTACATGCTGAGTTGCATTTCAAAAAGATTATGTTAACTATTGATTGAAATTCAAATGCTCACTACCTTTTTTGTCTATTAGTTTTTTAAATAGTCGACTAACTGATACGTCATCACTTATACTTCCTGTTAATTCTTCTTTATTGGTTAAGGTCGTATCTACTCCACGTTTAATTTCTGCTTCAGGTTCCAGGAGTGATGTTCCTGTATTAGGGAATAATGTTGGTTTAGGAAACTTAGGACTTTCAAATTTTCTGGACAATTTTTTGGTACATTCATTTTCGTTCAGATAACGAAACTTGTTCGGTTAAATCTGCGGATCCAGACGTCGCTGTAGTTCACGATCCAATAAATCTCTTTTCTTTTGGAGCAGCTCCTCTTCGTGTTTGTTTTCATACATTAGTTATGTCAGTGCCAAGGACTGTTGTTCTATCCCTTTCTTCTTCGATTCTCACACCTTGAGTGAGGGGTGCTATCAGCTCTCACTACATGTATGATGTTGGTCAGGAGTCCCTCTGTTCCCTTTTTAGACTCTTGTTTGCTTCATGCATGTGAGTAAATTCCAACCCTTTGTCTCCAACATGATTCCAGTCATTTTTGCCTTTTCTCGTGCTTTCCTTTGGTAGTGCATCTGTGAGTGCATGGGACAACCCCATCGCGAGTTTTTTTAGGGGCATGAATCGGCCAAAGGTTTTGGGTTCGTAGCGTATGCGTGCCTTAGGGGTAATCGGGCTCACAACCAGAGTGAATGAGGTTCTGTCTCCCCTTCGAAGAGAGTTTCCCTTGTGTATGCGTATCTTACTTCCTTTCGTATTCATTATCATATTTTTCGATTCATGATTTGCCTATAACAATTCCTGGCTTCATTTCCCAAGTTCACCTCTGGAATTTACTACGTTTCACTTTCGTTTTTCGCCTCCTCAATCCTAATACTTTCAGGTCATTTTACTTCGGGCTGGAACCCCAACTGTACACTTTTTTACTGTTATTTGGCATTTCGTAGGAAATAGATATCAGTTTTTCAGCTCTTTCTTTCTTTCTTGCTTATGTTCCCGTGGGGTCTTACCGTCCCTTTTCAGTCATGTAGTACCTGACTGCATACTGGAATAAAAGAAAAATTTTTCTGTATTTAGTTTTGGCCATTCCCTTTTGTTGTTGTTTTTTTACTGTTCCCTATGTAGCTCTACAAATGTACTTTTTTGGCTCATGAAAGCCACTCCTATTTTACGTATGACTTTTAGCCAATTAATTTTTTATTTTTTCGTTTTTAAAGAATTCTATGAATTCCATTTTGGATTAAGTTTCGTTTTATTCCCGAGTAGGTGGGTTTTTGGTTTGCGTTTTCGACTTGGGTCGGGATGGTTCCACCGTTAAGTTTCATTCTAGCTTAGAATGCATTTTTTACAGCTAGGAATGTTGATTTAAGTTTTTGAATTTTATTTTCACTTTCAAGTGATTTTTTTAGTTTTTTTTGTTGGTGCTCGATGCACATGCCTTTGGGTTTGGTTTACTGGTTTCGATTAGTTGATGGTTGTTACCTTTTATTTGAGCGCTAGTTGCTCTATGAGTGCGATGTTTATGCGATGTGATTTGGTATTGCATTTTAGTTTGCAGATAGCTGCAGTTTTCGATTATTGAGTAATCGCTTGTGCTTTTGATTAGGTGCAGTTTATATTCATGCACTTATTTTGGTGCAGTTTGGTTTTTTGCACTTGTTTTAGTGCAGTTTAGATTTTTGCATTTGTTCTGATGCAGTTGATTTGTTGTTGCACACTATTGGTGCAGTTTAGATGCATTTTCCCTATGCAGGGTAATTTCTTATGCAGTTTTGATGCAGTTGTGCATTTTTGATGAATTTTTCTGTGCATTTTGGTTTTGCATATGATGCGTTGCAGTGTTTGAATGCAGTTAGGTTTTTTGCTCAATAGTGAGTGCTATGGTTTCCGGATGCGGAATGTATCTGCGTTTTCAGGTTTGAGTCCTGATATAGTGTTTTGGGCTTTAGGCCTTTTGTTGATGGCTTTGCGTTTTGCATTTTAGATGCAGTTTTGGGCTTTAGGCCTATTCTTGGCGTCTTTGAGTGTTGCATGTTAGATGCAGTTTTAGGCTTTAGGCCTTTTGTTGTTGCGTTTGCGTTTTGAATTTTGGATGCAGTTTTGGGCTTTAGGCCTATTGTTAGTGTTTGAGTTTTGCATTTTAGATGCAGTTTTGGGCTTTGGGCCTGTCTTTGGCGTTTGTGGGTTTTGCATTTTGGATGCAGTTTAGGGCATTAGGCCTATTCTTAGTGTGAGTTTTGCATTTTAGATGCAGTGCAGATTGCGAATTCTTCTATGGTGAGAGAGTAAAGTTATGAGAGTGCTGTTTGCACATGATATTTGCCTGTGTGATTTTCATTGCGTGATTTAGAGGTGACTAATCTCTTGAGCTCGTTTGACAGGGTAGGTTACCCAATTTGCCGAGTGGCAAAAATTATTTCGTGCATTGGCTATGATAATTCCTTTACGTCTGCTATAGGCGCTTACATAGTAAGTGCAGGATATACAAATGCCGTTATTTAATTCCTTTACGTCTGCTATAGGCGCTTACATAGTAAGTGCAGAATATTGAATGCCGTTCTTTTTAATTTATTTTCGTTTGCCTTGGGTGCTTGATTATAAGTGCTATGCATATTAAATAAAGTTTTAGTTTTCGTTTTCCAATGCAGTAGCATTGTCTGGTCGAATTGACCAATAATTTTCGTTTAGTTAGGCAATTAGCCTCCATTTTTTATATTTAGTAATTGTCTGTTTGAGTTTAAGTTCCTCGATTGTTTTGGATTAGATTCGTATTAGATTTTTGGTTCCCTTTCCTAGCTCTCGTACCTTTATTATGTTTTCCGTTTTTGATTTCTGGTAGGCTGGCTGTCAGCCCTCTTTTTCCTGGTAATAGGGGTTTGTAACGTTTTTTTTCTATGAAAAATCCCGTTACTGAAGTTTTATTTATTTCGATTCAGTTTGTGTTTGTCTTGGTTCAGTTTTGTTGATTATTTCTTAATGTTGATCGACCTTCCGTCTTATCATCAAGGCTAACAACATTCGCGCAGGACTAGGCGATCGATGGAGGGATCGATGAAATTTTCCGGTCGGTGCTCGAGGTCTTTCTCCTTGATCCTCGACACTGACGTGACGGTTGTGTGTAATTTTTTGTTAATATACTCTTCAAGTTTTATTTGTTTTTTTTAAGAGAGCTTCGAGCTCTCTAAAGCTTCAGGATTCTGCAGGAACCACCGATGCACTACCCGGTGCCCAATAAAGTTGTCATTTCTTTTATTCTTTTCTTTGTTTGACAAAGTGGCGCCCGAGCACGTTTTCTTTTTAATATTTCATGTTAATTAAATTAATTTAAAACAAACTATTAATAATTTCAAAACCCAAGTAATAGTTTTGTTAAAATACTTATCACGAATCGACGATATATCCTAATATATATATCCTATATATTCTTACATTTTTGTGTACGTTTTGCTATAGTAAATTTATTATTATTATTAGGTAGATTTTTATAAATATTGTAGTAAGGCAAACCCGGGTAAGACCAATAATTTAAATTGATACAATAGTGGGAACATTTATAATGAAGGAGGGGCAGTAAGTTCTGACAAAACGCCATTTTTATTAAATTTAATTGACAAAAATGATTAATATATATTTTAAGAGGTGGAGGTGCCAAGCTTGAGAAAAAAAAATTTAAAAAAAATTTAAATAATAAACAAAAATGCAACTTCAATAAGCGGAAATCCCCGTCATTTTACACATTCGTTTCAATTAAAAACTGAAGAACCCTTGGTTAATACGACTAGGTACCGAGAATTCCTTGGGGCAGGTAAATCCCCAGCCAAAGTTCACTAGACGTATAGTCTCTCACACTAGAAGAAGAAAGAAACTTGGGTGTTTCGAAAACATAAACGCTAGCTAGTTCGAAACAAAGAATTTAGTACAACTTGACACACCCTCGTATTTGAACAACGACAAAGTTACAAAAAAAATACATTCGTGTAAGCTTGAAAATAATTTACAAAGTAAACAAAAAATTGAACTATAACTTTAGAACAAAAAAAATACAAAACAAACATGAAAAAAACAAGAAAAAAATTGTTTTTATATTTTACATAAAAATTATTTAAAAACAAATGTAATAAAATATAATATAATTAAAGAGGATCAACTCACCTTATTTGCAAGATATAAAAACACTTAACTACACACAAAGAAAGAAAAAACTTTAACGATCAGAAAAAGAAATATGTATCTTTTCGGAGGTTTACTTTATAAGTGGGTTATTCTAGTGATGTCAATATTGTAATGATTCGTTACTCAATACTCGTTACTTGGTAGTAATCGTAGTAATCGAGTACTACTTTGAGAAAGTAATCGTTACCGATTACTTTTAGTTATACCGCGTCCCATCGGTACTCTCGGTACTGTTCGGTACATTAGTCGTAGGAGTCGTAAGACGAAGTAATCGAGGTAATCGATATGCCATGCCAGTTCGATTACCAATATTATTTTGTGCAGGATATGGGAACAAAAAAATGTACCATGTACCTGTTATATTCAATATCCATACTATGTACCTAAGTACATATCTAGGTATATATGATGTATGGGTGGAAATGAAACAGAACGAAGACTATCTATGACAAAGACAAGCTCGTGCTTAAAGGACTACTTGCACCATTCATCGTGTTATTATTTTATTATAAACATGTAGATCAGCAAAGCGTCGTCGTTTGCGTCAACATACGATAATATAAATATCTGTATTTATAGTTACGTATAATTTAGGTACTAGGTACAATGTTAAAAAATGGCTTGTTGAGTTCTATTGATTTATAAAGAGAGCTGCACTTTTCTTATTGTTATTATTATAAAACTAAATTTCTATTGAACTATTTATTTTTTATTTAGGAATAAAAGATTATAGATATAAAAAGGGAATAACATAATTATACATATAGGTACATATTACCGATTATTTATTGGTAATCGCCGTTACTGTGGATCGTACCTAGGTAAACGATATTATGTATTACAGAAAAAGTAACTAGTATTTGTAACGATTACAAAGTAACGAGTATTGATTAATAAAGTAACTGGTACTAACGAGTACCAAAAAGTAATCGTACTTGACATCACTAGGTTATTCCCTTTTTTACAAGTGCGTCGCGTCTCCAGCTTCTCCCCCTCAACGCTCTTAAGTAGGTCCCGAAAGAATTCTTTCTTGACTACGTCGGGACTCAGGATCTCGTAACTTCTCAGTTATTTGGTGAATCACAAGAGGTCGCATAAATGATATAAAAGAGATTAAAATAAAATTATTTAAATTCCATCTGAAAGTGATACCTTCAATATGAGCACAATTGGATACAGACCACATCATAGTTTTAGAATTTATATGTGGCATACAAAGAGCTGATGCTTTTTCTAATTTAGGTATATTAATAATAGAATCATGTTATATGTGCAATATATTGTGAGTGCGAGTTGTTCTTGACCGTGGTAGACAAAACATATATTTCCGGTGATAGGTGACTGGTTCGCTAATTCGCGAAATATAAACAATATTCGCAACTCAATGTGCCTATGAATAATAACTTGTTCTTTTAATGTTTTAATCTTTTTATTTGTACTTTGATTCAGAGCTCAGAATTGAATCAACTTTCAGTGTCTTGACGTATACCTATTATACATTTCAATTGATATTTAAAAGTTTGAGTTAAATATTAAATAATGTAGGGTTTCTTAGAAATAATAATGGAATGGTCTCAGTCGAGAGCAACGCTATTTTGCTTATGTTAAATTTGTTTGTTTATAGTATTCGGAAGGAAACGTGATTTCCATGTTGCTGATTAGTATTGTTATGATTAGCCAATTATTATTGAATAGAGGCCAGCAAGGTAGAAGGTAGTGATGTCAAGTACGATTACTTTTTGGTACTCGTTAGTACCAGTTACTTTATTAATCAATACTCGTTACTTTGTAATCGTTACAAATACTCGTTACTTTTTCTGTAATACATAATATCGTTTACCTAGGTACGTTCCACAGTAACGGCGATTACCAATAAATAATCGGTAATATGTACCTATATGTATAATTATGTTATTCCCTTTTTATATTTATTATCTTTTATTCCTTAATAAAAAATAAATATGTAAGGCTTCATGGTCACCTTATCGCGATTCCATGAATCTAGTAGCAGAAATAGCCCATATGTTTATAAACATCGAAACTTAACTTGGGGCCTGCTGAGGTGGAGTGTGCAATTTAAGATTGTTAAAATGACATTCTTGGTAAGTCGGCCGGTATAACACGGCGTGTATGTGTGCCAGTAAATTAAATAAAATAATTCTATTTTTCAAATTTTGTGTTAAAAACTCGGCGTACTCCTGACATTTCAGGAGTGGGATCGTAGTGAACGAATATTCTTTTACAAAAAAAAAAAACACGTGTGCGTGAGTGATAATAAAATAAAACAATGAGTGATAACCCGGAAATACCCCATTCGGAGAGGATTCAGAGGGCCGATGCTACACCCCTCCGTTAACCATTGAACAACAAGTTCGTAAGTTACAACAAGACATACAAAAGCTTAAAGAAGAACGTGAGGTAAGCGAACATATATATACATGGGAAGAATTGCCGCCTTTCGATCCAGCAAATAAACATTTACCAATAAACAAGTGGATCAGACTTTTAGAACGGCGCGCGTACTTTTTAAAATGGGACGATGTATCTATTACCAAATTTGCTTCAGACAATTTACTAGGTCGCGCTCGGGCTTGGCTTTTAAACTCGGAAATTTCCTATAAAAGCTGGAATGAACTAAAAACTATTTTACGGGACACATTCGATGTGGACCCCAACGCGATAGGTGTCTTGTTTACAGACGCGGCTGTTTACAATTCTAAAAGTGCGCGATCATATACAGATTATTTTAAAACAAAACTGGACAAATTAAACAAACTCTCGTGGGACATTTCGGAAAGGGAAAAAGTAAACATTATAGTTACGGGTATCGTCGAAAATGATGTGCGACAAATGGCTTTATCAAACAATTACGGGACAGTCGATGAACTTTTAACTCATTTGCGCTCTCAAGATCATCTCGGGAGGTCACAACAAATAAAAGCCCTTGCGACCCCAAGCAAAAATATAACGGTTCCTGTTAGGCCCTCGCCACCCAAAATCATGTGCTTTCAGTGTAATCTTCCGGGCCATAAGAAAGCAAATTGCCCCCAAAATCGTCTGAAGCAATATTCTAAGACAAACCTAACAAAAACACCTGAAAATAAATTTTGTAAAATATGCAAGAAAACAAATCATATGGAACAAAATTGCTTTTTCCGCGAAAATCGAAAACAAATAAATTGTTTGGGCCAAGAGACAAAATTATGCTACAAAAATATATATATTAATCGTCAAAAATTTATCGCTCTAATCGACACCGGAAGCGAATGTACTTTAATGAGACAAACTGTGACCGACAAATTACGCCTTAGGGTCACACGCACTAAAAGTTACGTTTTAAAATCATTCTCAGGAGAACTGATACGGATTGAAACAGCGACAGAGTGTAACATAAACATCGACTCGGTGACGGCATTAGAAAAAGTGTTGGTAATTCGCGATGATTTATGCCCGGCTGACGTAGTAATTGGAAACACGTTCATAGATAGGCCAAATGTATCATTTATAAAAACAGGCAATGAAATAAAATTTTTCGAAAACAATAATGAACTTTTGAATTACAACGTTGTTTCAAAAATCCGACCGTTAGAGGACGAAATTAAATGCGACATTGAACACAGAGTCGATATAGTGAACACTCTACAAAAATTTCGAGACCGAATAGCGACCAATTTCAGCGAAATGGGAAAAGTAACTGGGGTAGAAATGGAAATGAAACTTAATACGGACATTCCTATTTGTTGTAACCCGTATCGCCTTTCAGAAGACCATAAGAGAAAATTAAAAGAAATATTGGATGAATTATTGAAATATAACATAATACGTGAATCCACTTCGGCATATTCCAGCCCAATAGTATTGGTCCCCAAACCAAACGGTAGTTTAAGACTGTGTGTCGATTATAGAAAATTAAATAATATAACAATAAAAGAAAAGTATCCACTACCCATAATCGATGAGCAAATTGATAAGTTAAGAAGTTTTTCAGTATTTACCTCCTTAGATTTATATTCAGGATACTACCAAATACCAATGGCTCAAACTTCCATAGACAAAACTGCTTTTATTACACCCGACAATAAATACGAATTTTTACGTATGAGCTTGGTCTTTGCAATGCGCCCTCCGTGTTTCAGCGGATGATGAATAAAATTTTAAGTGAACTAGAAGCAGGTACTGCTATTTGTTACCTAGATGATATAATTATACCCGCGTCGACCGTAGCTGAAAATCTTGAGAAATTAGAAAAAGTTTTATTATTATTCAGAAAATATAATTTAACTTTACAATTGCCAAAATGCAAATTCCTACAGACAAAGTTAGTTTATTTAGGTAGGGAAATATCCAAGGATGGTGTGCGCCCAGATAGAAAGAAAATACAGGCGGTATTAGATACTAAAACACCCACAAACATCAAACAAATGCGGCAGTTTTTAGGACTATCCGGGTATTTCCGGAAATTTATTAAAAACTATTCTGTAATCGCTTGCCCGTTAACCAACCTTTTAAAAAAGGATGTCGCATGGCAATGGGGCAGTAAACAACAAGAATCTTTCAATAAAATAAAAGATATTCTGGCCAGAGGCCCAGTGTTGAAAATATTTGATCCCAATTTGCCAATAGAGGTACATACGGATGCAAGTGCGATCGGCATTGGAGCCATGTTACTTCAACAACACAAAGACGGTAAACACCCCGTGGCATATTACAGTAAAACCTGCACCTACGAACAGAGCAAGTACCATTCGTACGAGCTCGAAACGATGGCAGTTGTATTTGCGTTAAAACATTTCAGAGTGTATTTATTGGGAGCAGAATTTCTGGTTTACACAGACTGTTCGGCTCTTAGGACTGCAACATCTAAAAAAGACCTGGTTCCGCGCATCGCCCGGTGGTGGTTGGATCTACAAGACTTTACATTCACCGTAAAATACCGACCCGGCTGCACTATGAGCCATGTAGACTATCTCAGCAGAAATCCCATAAATGTTAACACAATTGAAAACCTCACTGAAGTTGATTGGGTAAAAGCAGCACAATCTCAAGATGATGAAATAATGAAGACCATTCAAATATTAAACGACAACCCAAATAAAAGCACAAAGAATTATTTCAGTAACTTTGTGGTAAAAAAGGGTATATTGTATCGGAAAACGAAGGGTGGACAAAAGTGAATAGTACCCCGTTCAAACAGATGGCTAATATGTAAACTGAAACATGACGACTGTGGACATGTCGGATTGGCAAAGACCCTGGAAAATATTCAACGAAACTATTACTTTTCGCAAATGAGACGATTTGTGAAGAAATATGTATCTTCTTGCCTTAACTGCATGTATATGAAAAGCACAAAAGGACCAAAGCAGGGCTATTTAAATCCAATAGAAAAGGGAAAAATACCTTTTGAAACCATACACTTGGATCACGTCGGACCATTCATAAAATCCAAAAAAGGAAATTGTCATTTGCTCGTCCTAGTCGACGGATTTAGTAAATTCATTTTTCTTGAAGCTGTAAAATCCACAAGGGCCAAATACGTTATTCGTGCAATAGAAAATTTTATGTACATTTTCGGTCTCCCACGTCGTATTATTTCGGACAGAGGCACTGCATTCACATCTTCTATAATGAAGAAGCTTTGTGAAAAACATAACATCAAACACATTCTAAATGCAGTAGCGTCGCCGAGAGCGAACGGACAGTGCGAGCGATACAACCAGACAATATTAGATTCTTTAAGATGCTTAACGGCCAACGATCCTGATGAGACAAAATGGGATACTCACGTAAAGGAAATTCAGTTTTCATTAAACACTATAATAAACAGTACAACAGGGGAAACCCCATATAACGTTTTAATCGGAATAAACCCAAATCACTGGGCAGACGCTTATATAACAAATACCGTAGTTGAGAATGCTAACCGTGAAAATTTACAAGAGTTACGTGAAAGAGTGGCTTTAAGAGTGAAGTCGGCGCAAGAAAAACAAAAGGACGCTTTCGATAAGAAAAGACGCACTCCTGTCAAGTACTCACCTGGACAACTGGTAATGCATAAGAAAACGGATAATCCGGCAACCGGCATGAGTCGGAAATTGAATGCTGTATACAAAGGACCATTTAAAATAAAAACCGTCTTGCCAAACGACCGCTATGTCATAGAAGATATGCGAGATAAGAAGAGAATGGTTACGGTTGCAGCCGTGAATAACTTAAAACCATGGGTGATAATGAGTGAAGATCCTGATCAACCATTTTTGTAAGTATAAAACACTTGAAATAAAGCCTACATCAATAAGGTAAAAATAGAATAAAATAAGATAAAACAGTAAAATAAAATAAGATAAAACAGTAAAATAAAATAAGATGAACATTTAAAATAAAATAAGATAAAACAGTAAAATAAAATAAGATGAACATTTAAAATAAAATAAGATAAAACAGTAAAATAAAATAAGATAAACAGTAAAATAAAATGAGATGAAACAATAAAATAAAATAAGATAAGACAGTAAAATAAAACAAAGGGGCAAGTATATATATATCTGGCTGGTGAGCCATGTAACAGTGAATGGAACCGGTTCGAATATGCAATGTTTATTTTACTTTAAAAAAAAAAAAAGATATATATATATATATATATAATAAATTGAAACAAATTAGATTTGGGAATTATCAGAATTTAGGAACCCCTTAATATAAAATAATCCCTGGTCAATAGAAATGCAATCTCAGTAAGATAAAATAAGATGATGCATTTTCCCTTAACAAAATTCACGATAATTTAAAATAAAAACGTAAAATAACATAATAATAAACACGCGAATGACGTTCAATATAATATCATGTTATGCAGGGTACCCGAAGATGAATCTGTGAAAGCATCGATAGAGGAGTCGATATTTGAGTAAGTTGAGGACAACTTATTTCAGGATGGCCGAATGTAAGGCTTCATGGTCACCTTATCGCGATTCCATGAATCTAGTAGCAGAAATAGCCCATATGTTTATAAACATCGAAACTTAACTTGGGGCCTGCTGAGGTGGAGTGTGCAATTTAAGATTGTTAAAATGACATTCTTGGTAAGTCGGCCGGTATAACACGGCGTGTATGTGTGCCAGTAAATTAAATAAAATAATTCTATTTTTCAAATTTTGTGTTATAAAAACTCGGCGTACTCCTGACAAATAGTTCAATAGAAATTTAGTTTTATAATAATAACAATAAGAAAAGTGCAGCTCTCTTTATAAATCAATAGAACTCAACAAGCCATTTTTTAACATTGTACCTAGTATCTAAATTATACGTAACTATAAATACAGATATTTATATTATCGTATGTTTACTTAAAATACGCAAACGACGACGCGATGCTGATCTACGTTTATAATAAAATAATAACACGATGAATGGTGCAAGTAGTCCTTTAAGCACGAGCTTGTCTTTGTCATAGATAGTCTTCGTTCTGTTTCATTTCCACCCATACATCATATATACCTAGATATGTACTTAGGTACATAATATGGATATTGAATATAACAGGTACATGGTACATTTTTTTGTTCCCATATCATGCACAAAATAATATTGGTAATCGAACTGGCATGGCATATCGATTACCTAGATTACTTCGTCTTACGACTCCTACGACTAATGTACCGAACAGTACCGAGAGTACCGATGGGACGCGGTATAACTAAAAGTAATCGGTAACGATTACTTTCTCAAAGTAGTACTCGATTACTACGATTACTACCAAGTAACGAGTATTGAGTAACGAATCATTACAATATTGACATCACTAGTAGAAGGCATTCTGTATTTGACATTCATGTAGTAAAGATTAAATTCATTATTAAAAAGGAATTTGAATTTAGTTACCCTATAATAAAATTAATAAAATCCAAACATCATTGTTTAACTATCATTAAGGCTTAAATCAATTACATTAGCATTAGGAAGATACCTTTTTACAAATAAATATGTTTGAGATTCTTTTACATATATTACATGTGATTTGATAAATAATGTTTTAGAATATATGGTGTTAGTAGCCGGTTCACTCCGATCGCGGACATGGACTTTTTCATAGCAAAAAGAAATCAAAAACAACCACCTTCTACCAGTCAACACGCAAAAAAATTTGGAAAAAAATCAAAGAATGACCTTGAAAGAACGATGAATGACCTCTAAAGGGTACACAATGATCAGAACTTGATGGACATGCCATCTTCGGTCACAAACCCGACATTGTTTACCTACATCGGTTGTATAGTATAGGTTTTCGCTGATGTTGGAGTATATAAGCCGTTTAAATCCCACTGGAAGAAAACTACGAGAATGGCAATGTCGTATCAAGAACAAGAATAAAGTTTAAAAAAAACCAAATTTTATTCACTATTAAAGCAGGTTTTGGAAAACCATGATGTCTGGTACGGTAATAAATTTATTTAAAAAATATGGAATTTTTCTCTTTAACTCCAATGCAGCAAGAACTCTCTGAGCATGAGTATTATGTAGCAAAGGAAATAATTGAATACATTCAGCTTGCAATCGAAAACTTAGGAACGGCACTGCTGAAAAGAACAATAGAAAGCCACACAGAAGGCCCCATAACAAATAATGAAACTTTTAACGTTAGATTACTAAAATTAGATCTTCCAACATTTAGTGGTGCTTACGATTTTTATGATTAATATAATAATAATAATTAACAGCGTACGGTCCCTTTATTGTTATCAACCTACAAGATGTACAATCTTTATCCAGCGACAAGTAACACGACCAATTCTGGAATGATCGACGACTTTCTAATTATTACTCATCATTCGGGAATACTCAGGATTTCCTTTTCGAATCATCTAGAAACTTCGAAAGGCGTATATAAAGTGATCATCTTTGGACCGAAAAACAGTAATTGCGAGAAACCATCAGTGCGCGAATCAGAACGATAAATAATAGACAAAAGTGCTATAAATAAATTGTAATATAAATAAGAGAATTGTTCTAATATAAATAGTAGTTTTAAGTTAGTGTTAAGTGTTGTATAAATAGTGTTAAATAAATAATTGTTTAAATAAATATCTTGGACTAGAAAATTCGTTACCGGCTTCTTACCTAGCTACAAGGGCTATGCAACAATTAGCTAGGGACAAAAAATGTCATTTTCCTAAGGCCGCAGAAGTAGTAGAAAGGGATTTTTATATTGATGATTTATATATAGGTGCAAATTCTACCACTGAAGCTTTAGAACTAAGAAATCAGTTAAACTCGTTGCTAGAAAGGGGCGGATTTAAGTTGAGACAATGGTGTTCAAACGATCTAGAGTTAATTAGCACATTACCCGAAGAATTAAAAAACATAACATTATTTTCTGATAATTCACAATCAGTCAAAACATTAGGAATACAATGGGATCCACGAACTGATCTTTTAACTTACACAATTAATCCACAGTTATACAATTCGCGCGTCACTAAACGCATAATTCTCTCACTAGTAGCGCAGTTATTTGATCCTTTAGGTTTGTTGGGACCGGTAATTGTTTATGCAAAAATTATAATGCAGCGTCTTTGGAAGGAGAAATGCGAATGGGACGAATCAATTTCTCACGATATTCATCATTTGTGGATCAACTATAGAGAAGATTTTACTAAATTAAATGATATCAAATTTAACAGAAACGTAGTATTAGAAAACGCGTGTCAGGGGAAAAAAATTAAGAAGCGCGGCTTGGTCGTACGACCTATTCTAAGCAACGCAATGAATTGAAGATGTCAAATTGACTTGATCGACATGCAGAGTGAAAAAGATGGTGAATGGAGATTTATACTAAATTATCAAGACCACTTGACGAAGTTCTCCATTTTACGTCCTTTGAAATCAAAAACAGCCGAAGAAGTTGCTTATCAACTTGTGGATATATTTTGTATATTTGGCGCTCCTTTCATTTTACAATCCGACAACGGTCGTGAATTTGTGAATAAAATAATACAAAATGTATCAGAAATGTGGCCCGGCTTACAACTTGTTCACGGAAAACCCCGTCATTCGCAATCTCAAGGATCAGTCGAGAGATCAAATCAAGATGTAAGAGATATGTTGATCGCTTGGATGTCGGACAATAAAAGTTCAAATTGGTCGGAAGGACTCCGCTTTGTACAAAGCAAAAAAAATAGATCATTGCACGTAGGGATCCGTATGAGCCCATATGAAGCTATGTTTGGATGTAAGCAGAAAATTGGCTTAAGAGACTCGGAATTGCCTATAGAAATTTGTTCAAATCTCAACTCGGAGGAAGACCTTGAGCGTATTGTCAACAACAGTCAAGGTATTTTCCATTAAGTTTTTTTTAACACTGAGTACAACTGGTCATAATAACAATCTTTCAATTTTATTACAAGTCGAAAACGAATACACGGGCTGTCCGTTCTATTTCGCAGTCAATACCAAGTGTCCTCTTCAGCCGCCCCCTGCGGTAGGGATCATGCCAACACAAGGCCCCTTTTCCTAAATTTCTCACAAACACCACTACAGGACAGCCCGAGTTATAATATTTGATAAATTGATAAATGCAAGTTATAATATTTATAAATTGATAAATACAAATTATGTTATTTTAGAGATAGGATAATGTCTATTATTATGATTATTCTGTTTATAAATAATTTCATATCCTGTACGACAGATAGTTGGGTTTGTTCCCAATATTGATAAAATTATATATCTTTATTGTTAATAGATTACCTAATGATATATTATAACCAAATTTTGTAAAATAGCCAGTCAAATTAATAGATCTGTTGTCGGTCGTAATGCTAAAATAAATTTTTAAAAACAAGCATTTCTTTTTGAATAACTTAAGTGGCGCAGTCGGTAGGATATCGCGGCCGGAAAACTTTGCATCGAGCAATTTTCACGGTTTGGAATAATAAATTCCTTCAGCGGTATCCAAAAAGAACCAAGGGCACCAGAAGAATAGAAGAAAATTCTGCATCAAGCCAGAACTGAGGGTTTTCTATTCAAGGACGTCCGTAGCACAGGCTGACATTTCTGTTATTGGCTCACCCAAGGTAAATTAAGTACCAAATGTTCCTTACCACTATCCAATTCCATTAATAGGATATTGAATAGTCAACTTTAGTAGATTTAGAACATTTTTTTTATGATTAAAAGTAACAGTAGTGATTTAGACGATCTGGTAGATTTTTTTTATAAAACTGTAAAATTAAGCGAAAACAAAATAACTGAAAATAAAACTAACCTTCAACTCTTAAAAATGTATGTGGACACCATTCCCAATTATAATGGTGATCCAAATACTTTAGAAATATTTATATCTTCCTGTGATCATTTATATTTAAATTATGGCATTACTAATGACGCTCAACTTAAATCTTATTTGCTTAGAGTAATAATAGGTAAATTAACAGATAGGGCCCAAGTTTTAATTGCTACTCGAACAGAATTAAATATTTGGAATTCAATAAAAGATGCTTTAAGATTATGTTTTGGTGATCAAAGAAATTTAGATTGTTTAGAACAAGATTTAATTACTTTAAGACCGATTAAAAATGAATCTCCTTTGGATTTTGGCAAAAGAATCCAAATTGCTCGTAGTCAATTGGCGGCTAAGGTTAGCTCTCTTAATGAATTAGAAATGAATAGTCCAACAAAAGTTATTACGTTAAAACAATATGATAGTCTAGCTCTAAAAACGTTTATTAGGGGTCTTACTGGGCATTTACAAGCTAGCTCAGATTAAACCTCAGACAAACGTGTCAACACAAAAACCACCACAACAAACATTAATTAAACCATTTCCATTCCCTCAATTCCGCCCTAATTACCCAATACCTAACTTACAACAAAATAATTTTAGAAGTCATCAACCTTTAAGACAGACACAATCCCCGCCTTTCAATCATCAAACTTTTAAACCAATACAACCTCAACCTTATAACTATCAACCTTTTAAACCCTTTCAATTTCAACAAAGACCGCCTCACGCTTTTTCTAACAATTCGGTTAATACAAAAAATGTATTTAAACCGACTGGACAAATACCTAATTATAAACCCGAACCAATGTCCACAACTTCAAGAAATCCTACAATTAAAAGTCAATTTCATAATGCCCCTTCTAATATTTTTAAGGCTACTGGTCCTCGTAATTTTATTTCCGAAGAACTCCATCAAATTGATAATGAACATCCTGTTGATGAAAGTTTCTATAGTTTACAAACACAAACAAATGACCAATCCTATATTAAACAAAATGTTTCAGAAAACATAGATAACAATGATTCTTCATATTTATCCGATGATTACACTTGGTACGATAACGACAACAAGTATTCTGAAATTCCATTCCCTGATAACGATAATGACCAAAATTATTAGTAGATACAAGTTGTTTCAAATCTATTATTAGACATTCTGTAGCAGAAAAATACTTTCCTCACGCAATCTATCATGAACCATCTAAAATAAAGACAGGCACTGGTGAAAAATTAATTAGATTTAAAGCTACTGTACCGGCTTTCTCCGAGTTTAACTGTAATAAAAATATCTCTTTTCTGTTGTTTGATTTTCATGAATATTGGTATAATAGGGCTTAATGATCTTTTAGAAATGAAATTTTCGATAGATTTGCAAAATCAATTTTTATTCAATAACAATAGAGCACCCCACGAAAACCTTTGTTTCACTTTCAGTATTGATGCACACGAGGCCCTTGTTATAAAGTTACCTGTTGATTGTCCTGAGGGTGATATAATAGTACCTGAACAATCGATAGACGGTGTATTATTTACAGAAACTCTTACGACGTCAGTTGATAACTTTGCAAAAACAGAAATAAAAAATTATACCGATAATAGAATAACAATTACGTTAAATGAACCTTTGCATGTAATACCTTTTTCTGATTCAAAAAAACAAAATTTCGATTTTTTCCATGTGGATAATTTTTTAAATAAGTCCCCAGATTATTTTAGTAGTTGTAAAAATGATACTATTGATAGATTAATTCGTACTGATCATTTAAATAGCGAGGAAAAACAGGCTATACTTAAACTCTGTAGGGAATTTTCAGATATATTTTATGAAGATAACAAAAAACTAAGTTTCACAAATAAAATTAAACACGAAATAAAAACAACAGATGAAATTCCAGTACATACAAAATCCTATAGATACATTTTTGTCCATAAGGAAGAAGTTCAGAAACAAATAGCTAAAATGTTGAATGACGGTATAATTAGGCCATCACAAAGTCCCTGGAGTAGTCCAATCTGGATTGTTCCAAAGAAGCCTGATGCTAGCGGTAAACAAAAGTGGCGTATTATAGTAGATTATCGTAAAATTAATGAAAAAACTATTGATGATCGCTACCCGTTGCCGAACATTACGGATATTTTGGACAAACTCGGTAAATGTCAATATTTCAGTACCATCGATCTAGCATCCGGGTTCCATCAAATCGAAATGGATTCTAAATCTATACAAAAAACTGCCTTCAGCGTAGAAAACGGGCACTATGAATATGTTAGGATGCCATTCGGGCTTAAGAATGCGCCTGCTACGTTTCAGAGGGTCATGGATAACATTCTTAGGGACCTGCAGGGAAAAGTTTGTTATGTATATATGGATGATATAATCATTTTTTCCACGTCATTACAGGAACATGTCTCCAACCTTAAACTAGTGTTTGAAAAGTTACGTGAATCAAATTTTAAGGTTCAATTAGATAAATCAGAATTTTTCAGAAAGGACGTAGAATTTTTAGGACATGTTATAACACCATCCGGCATAAAGCCTAACCCAAATAAAATTAAAGCTATTCAGAATTTTCCTATACCTAAAACAGTTAAAGAAATAAAATCGTTTTTGGGTCTTTTGGAGTATTATAGAAGGTTCATTAAAAACTTCGCAAAAATAACTAAACCATTTACACAGTGTTTAAAAAAGGGACAAAAGATAGAACATACAGAACAATTTCGAAAAGCATTCCACTTATGTAAAAATATTCTTTGCAATGACCCCATTTTACAATATCCCGATTTCAGTAAACCTTTTATTGTAACAACTGACGCTTCCAATGTAGCGATAGGTGAGGTGCTAAGTCAGGGCGCGATTGGTAATGACCTACCCGTTGCTTATGCATCACGAACTTTGAATCCTCCCGAGAGCAATTATAGCACAACGGAAAAAGAACTATTGGCAGTGGTTTGGGCTACCAAGTATTTCCGACCCTATTTGTTTGGTAGGAAATTTTTTATAGTTACCGATCATAAGCCTTTAGTATGGCTCTATAGTCTTAAAGAACCCAATTCGCGGTTAATACGTTGGAGACTCAAGCTTGAAGAGTTCAATTATAAAGTTGTGTATAAAAAGGGAAAACAAAACACCAACGCTGATGCTCTATCCCGTGTTGAAATCCATAATACTGAAGAAGAACTAAACGAAAACGAATCGATTGTTGTAAATGTGGATGATACAGACGAAACTTTAGAAAAATATCTTAGTAATCCAGATCTCATACCGGTACCAAATGATCCTAAATTTATAAATAAAGTCTTAAATCCAGCCGAAAATAGCGATGAAAGTGATCTTGAAACCGTGCATTCATCTTTAGAAAATCCTATTATGGAGGTACCAATTACTGAAAAACCTCTCAATACCTTCAAAAAACAGGTTGTTATATGGTGTAATAGTAACAATATAACTACTCATGTAAAAATCTCTAATATTTTTGATAACAAACGTTTTACTATATCTTTTCCTAATGTAAATTTAGAAAACGAAATTGTTCAGACATTAAAAGAGTATTTTGATAATAAACAAAGCTTTTGTCTTTATTTCAAAATTCCTGAAATTATTCCTACTTTTATGAATATTATTCAAAAACATTTTAAAAATAATTCATTTAAATTCGTTCGAAGTAATAAGATTTTACAAGATGTTGAAAAAGTCGAAGATCAAAAAGAAAAGTTAAAGTATTTGCATGAAGGCAAGACATGTCATAAAGGTATAAATGAAATGAAATCTTCTCTCAGCAAAACATATTATTGGCCTAACCTTATTTACGATATTACCGATTACGTAAACTCTTGCGATATCTGTCAAACAGCGAAATATGACAGAAATCCTCACCAGTTAACACCAACTGCTAATAAACCTTTTGACCACATCCACATCGACGTTTTTCATGTTTCTAATCAGCCTTTCCTCACAATATTAGATTCCTTTTCTAGATACGCTCAAGCATACCCTATTCAATCATTGCATGCTATAAATATTATTGACAACCTTGTGAAATTCATCTCCCATCACGGTCTGCCCTCGAAAATTACTGTGGACGGAGGAAGAGAATTTAAAAATAATACTTTAGAAAATTTTTGTACATTCCATCATATACAGTTACACTACACCACATCGAAAAATTCTAATAGTAATTCACCTGTTGAGAGATTCCATTCTACCCTAGCAGAACAACTCAGATGCTTGAAATTAGAAAAACCTCGAGAAAATATAGTAACGTTAATGAGTTATGCTGTATTTGGTTACAATAATGCGATACATTCGGTTACTCAACATACTCCTTTTCAAGTAATTAACGGACACTTTTATTCTAATGACCCTTTTGAGTTATCCGATGAAAAAATTATTTCAAATTATATCCAAAACCATTAAGAAATAACAACAAAACTTTATTCAGATATTAAGCAAAGAAACGACGAAAAATATAAAGAAAAGGTCATAAACAAATTAAATAGAAATAGAGACGAACCCATTTCTTATGAAACGGATAAAGTGGCATATATTAAAACAAAGAATAGAAACAAGAGCAAACCAAAGTTCTTCAAAGGTACGGTTATTAGTGACGAGGTCGCTAAAATTGTGACTGACAAAGGAACTTATCATAAATCAATTGTGAAAAAACCAAAATTATTAAAACAATCTTTTCAGGGAAATGGACATCAAAGAAACAATCCTTGTGGCCATCCTTCTCCCTCTAATAAACCTGACACAAGCCCAGGAGGTAGAACGCATGACAATAACTCCGATTAAGTCCTAAATTTTACCCCTTTTATTAGGAGAAGCCAGAATTGTACAAAGCAAACATACATTTATACACTATGTAGATATTTTAGCCATTGAATCTCTAATTAATAATACACGTATTTATTTTTCTACTCTGGAAGAAGCTTTTCAAAATTTATCTCTTTCACAAACTAGTTATAAGGTAATTTTTAGTAATTTGTTAGAACATGGTCGCTATATGATAAAAGAGTCTCAAGATAAAGTTCTGAATTTGTTTCCTCATAAAAGAAACAGAAGAGGGTTAATTAATTTTGTAGGGACTGCTTCTAAATTTTTGTTTGGTACAATGGATTCGACGGATCAAGAACATTACGACTCCGTAATTGAATCATTATCTGAATCTCAGAATTCTATAAATAAAGAATTAAAATGGCAAATTTCTCTAGACAAAGAATTATTAAAAAATTATAATGCCACCATTACTACTCTAAGTAATAACCAAAAACTAATAGAAAATAAATTGAATAGTTTCGCAGGAGATAAAATGTAGCTTTCCAGGATGTATCTGCATTTTTAAGAGCTGAAAATCTGTTACAACAAATCGTTCTTAATTGTCAAAATTTAATTACTTTTCTAAACACCTTAGAAAACGCTATATTATTTGCCAAAATAAATACTTTACATAATACTATCGTCAGTTCTTCTAAATTGCACAATATAATCGAATACCTTATTAAGTTATACGGAAAAGATTGTATACCGAAATTTAGTAACATACTGTATTATTATCAGATCGCTGAATCACACGTCATTTTTAAAAATGATAAAATCATATTTACTATACATATACCAGTTCTTATGTCTAAAAAGTTTGACTATTTTCGCCTATTTCCTATACCACAAAATAATTATACAATTGTACCACCACATCCCTATTTGGTACTTAACCCTTGGCAACATCAGTATGGAGAAGAACAATGCCCGCTGGGTTATCTTCAGTGCAATCAGCCAGCTTAATAAAGATTCCAAAGAATTGTAAAATGGAAATGGAAAATACAACGTTTTCAAATGAAGAAGGCCTTATAGAGGGGGAACCATTCGTACTTCCAGATTACCAACCGTTAGAATCCTTGGGGAAGGTCAACGTTCAACCTATCAATCTTCGACAGGTAAAACTAGGCAAAATATATGGAATACAACATCAGTGGTTACCTGCAATATCAGACGAAATACCACATACAGCGATTAGCCTTTCCATCAATTATTTTAATTTTGTGTTAGTGCTGCTGTTCTCAATAGTGTTTTTGAGTTTTTTATAATAAAGACAAAAGACCGTTTTCTTAAATTGCAGAAAAATCATCAAGAGGTCGAAAACAACCCCATGAACGTTGTTTTCTAGTTTAGCAAGGGAGGAGTTATAATATTTGATAAATTGATAAATGCAAGTTATAATATTTATAAATTGATAAATACAAATTATGTTATTTTAGAGATAGGATAATGTCTATTATTATGATTATTCTGTTTATAAATAATTTCATATCCTGTACGACAGATAGTTGGGTTTGTTCCCAATATTGATAAAATTGTATATCTTTATTGTTAATAGATTACCTTATGATATAAAATAACCAAATTTTGTAAAATAGCCAGTCAAATTAATAGATCTGTTGTCGGTCGTAATGCTAAAATAAATTTTTAAAAACAAGCATTTCTTTTTGAATAACTTAAGTCCCGTGTCTACGTTCGCTGAACTCACTCGTCACCCAACTTCGAACATGGTTTCTAAATATTATTACTATGCTAATACAAACAATATCGACATATGTAAGCTAAATAGCTTCTTTTTAAAAAGGAACATGCACTAAACCTAAGGGTGGCCATAAATTGTGCCTCTATGTCACCATAAATAAGAAATAATCGTCGGCTCTTTGATTAGCAAATTTACTAAAAAATATATTTAACGCATTAGTTATCAAAATCGATAATATATTTTTATTCTATGTAGTTCCTCTCTGAAGATAACCGAAAGGTTGAAACAAAATTGTTAGAGATTTCTAAATAAAGTGTAAAACTTCCTAATTGTTTAATTGAGGAGGACTTGTATGTTTAAACTCCATTATAACGTATAAGAAATAAAACACAAAAGTTTTAAGAGTTTAACAAAATTTTTAATATTCACGACGAATCGTTTCACCTTACTAAGGCTTCATCAGGTGATGAATTGTACAGAGCAAAAATTAATTACAATATATATATACAACATTATGAAGTGGGGGGGAAAATATTTAATAACGGTGATTTATTAATGTCTAATTGGTCATTAAGGATAAGTTTAAGATGATTGTATTTATTTATTTCAAAAGATTCAAGAAGATTCAGTTTGTAACCCTTGTTTTCTTTGTGTAAAATTTTAAATTCAAAATTTGGTTGATGTTTTTCTTCCAAAAGATGATTGGCATAGGTAGACGTGTCTTTATTTTTGGTGAAGGCGTCTTGATGTTCTTTTACTCTTTCGCAGAACTTCCTTCCTGTCTGACCAATATATACCTTTTGGCAACTTCCACAGTTTAGCAAATAAACCCCTGAACCCGATGTCCTATCACTAGTATCCTTATTATTTTTAAGTAAATTTCCTAACGTATTTCTTGATTTAAATGCGGTTTGTATGTTAAGTTTATTAAGTTCTCTAGAGATTTCTTCTGTAAGTTTACCAGCATAAGTGAAACTAGAATAATTTAGAATGTTTTTTTGGATGTGGTAAATTGACCGTAAAATATTTTTCTTAAGTTTATTTTTTAAAATATTATCTATGATTGTGGTAGAAAATCCGTTATTATAAGCGATATTTTTGATCCGACTAAGTTCTGTATCAAAATGTTCTTTCGATAGAGGAAAAGTAATCCGTATGTGTAGGTTTATGGTAGGGGAAGGTGTTGTACCTTGAACACGCATGTACCTTGAACCACTTCTAGTACAGCAGAATAGATAACATGTATACGTGCTGCAATAACATGTAATTCATCTTCCCATTCACAGAGGGCCATGTAGAATACAGGGGAATCAGTAGGTGTATTTAATCAAGAGTTATATGCTGACGAAGTTTGAGGCTTTAAGAAGTATAGTTTTTAAGATCCCTTTAGTGGTGCATTTTTGTTGACATATCAGATTTGCTTGATTTGCTGAACCAAGGTAATATATTAGATTTTATTCTAATTTAACTACAATAAATAGGCATTTGTCTTTCCTAACCTAAATTTTTTAAAAGCGGTTTTTGTATGTTTGCTTGCTGTTACGTACCTTGGACCATCTGAGTGTGCTGTACCTTGAACCGGTTCAAGGTACAGCATCATGAATTTCGTTCGTATGATTCTGATATTTATGTTTTACTTTAGATGCCACGAAGTAAATCGGGAATGAAGAGAGTTCCTCTCTCAAAGGAGGTAGTTGAAGCTGCTGTAAATGAGATTTTAAATAATCATATTTCTATTAGAGCAGCTGAGAAACAATTTAAAGTGTCCAGAGCCACGCTAATGAGACATATAAAGAAATTTCAAAGTTCTAATAAAACAAAGTTTGAATATCTTGCTCGCAATGATGTCCGTAGGGTATTTTCGGAGGAAGAAGAACAGCTTTTGGTTTCGTAATTGAAACGAGCATCACGTATGCAGTATGGATTAACGTTAAAACAAATTCGAAAATTGGCGTACGAATATGCTCAGGCGAACAAAAAAGTTTATCCTCCAAAATGGGATGAAACCAAACAAGCTGGAAAATCGTGGCTTCGACAATTTCGTCTATCATATCGTAACCAATTATCATTACGAAAACCAGAACCGACTAGTCTGTCACGATCAACAGGATTTAATAAAACAACCGTGTCTAAATTTTTTGAAAACTATAAGGCAGTTCTTCAGAGACGAGAATTTCCTCCAAGTCACATTTGGAATTGTGACGAAACAGGAGTATCTACTGTTCATGTACCTCCAAAAGTATTAGCACCGAAAGGTGAAAAACAGATCGGAAGTATGACGTCGGGGGAAAGGGGATCAACTTGCACAATGATCGCTGCAATTAATGCAATAGGAAATAGTATCCCTCCAATGCTTATTTTTCCCAGGGTGATTTTTAAAGAGCATTTAATGATGAAAGGAGCACCGATCGGTTCCATAGGAGCAGCAGCACCTTCTGGCTGGTCTAATGAAACCCTTTTTGCTAAATTTATTGAACACTTTATAAACCATGTTAAACCAACTTCTCAAAATCCGGTTATTTTACTATTAGATAACCACGAAAGTCATCTCTCATTATCAGTAATAACAAGAGCAAAGGAAATGGGAATAATTCTACTGACGTTCCATCCCCATACAAGCCACAAGATGCAGCCTCTTGATAGGACTGTTTTTGGTCCTTTCAAAACGTTTTATAATAATGCTGTAAATGATTGGATGATCACTCCTGGGAATTTTGGAAAACCCATGACGATTTATGAAGTAGCAGAGATGGTAGGGAAAGCATATCCACTAAGTTTTACACCAATAAATATTATAAACGGTTTTCGAGTTACGGGAATTGTTCCTTTGAATGAAAATATTTTTGGAGAAGACGAATATCTACCATCTAATGTAACTGATAGAAAAGAACCCGAGGAAAATAGCAAACAAAACGAAAATGGAGCAATGATAACTCACACAATGTCATTAATCGAATGCCAAGAACCATCCACATCAGTTATGCAAATTATAAGTCCTGAAACTGTGAAGCCATATCCTAAGGCACAACCAAGAAAATTAAATAGAAAAGGGCGAGAGAAGGGCAAATCCCGCATACTAACCGACACACCTGAAAAAAATGAAATAGAACTTAAAAAGCAATCTAAAAATAAAATATCTTCTGTCAAAAGGAATATCAGTATATGTGAAGTAAATTCTCTATCAAAAAATGTTTCGAATTTAAATCAGAAAAAACAAAAGAAATTCAAAAAAGACGATTCTTCCGATAGCTCCAGCTTTGACGAATATTCAGATTCAGATTCTGATTTTGATATATCTGATGAAAACTTGAATCCAGATGATCTTGAAAACGAAAAAATTGAAATCGGCGATTTTGTTTTAATTAAACTATCTGGAAAGAAAAATGTTAGTTACTATGTAGCTAAAGTTATCGCTAAGGAACAAGAGCTGATTGTTCAATATTTAAAAAAAAATCAAGGTTCAAACACATTTTTTTTCGATGAAATTGCAGAATCCTATGAAGCTGCTGAGGAAGAAGTCGTTATGAAGTTACCGCCACCCATAAATTGTGGACATACAGCACGACAACAGTCGCATATTAGATTTCCTGTTGATTTAAGTGCATACACAGTGCAATAATATATGCATGTAGATATAATATAGAAATAAAAGTTATGGTTGCACTTTAAGATTTTTTTTCCTTGGTTTGTAATATGTTTCCAATTAGATATCATTTTATGGTTCAAGGTACATGACCCTATGGTTCCAGGTACGATACCATATTGTACCTAGGACCATTTAACATTTTTTTTTAAATTGTAAGCTGTAAGTTCTAAAAGGGTTTTTTGTATAAAATGTGGCTGTGAATGTTATATATCATTATTGTGCTATCCAAAAATAAGAAAACACCGAAGGATTTTAAAGAACGATAGCAGCATACACATGTTTCTTAAAAATGGTATCAAGGTACGGCACCTTCCCCTAGATATTAAAATGATGTTTTTTATTAATTAACGTGATTGACAAATCTAAAAAATTTAAAGTTTTTTCTTTTTCAAGTTCTAAAGTAAATTTGATATTATTACGTATCTTATTTATTTGGTTCAAGAAATTGTTTATTTGTCTAGTGGTACCATTGAAACAAACAATGATATCATCGACGTAGCGGTACCAATAAATTACCTTATTAAATATCCCTTGTATGTTGTATATATATATTGTAATTAATTTTTGCTCTGTACAATTCATCATCTGATGAAGCCTTAGTAAGGTGAAACGATTCGTCGTGAATATTAAAAATTTTGTTAAACTCTTAAAACTTTTGTGTTTTATTTCTTATACTTCCTAATTGTGTTTACCTCATTATAAAAACAAACGTTTTTTGAAAACCACAAACGAGCACATCAAGCCGATGTAACTGCTTTACATACACATACAAAAACATACAACGAAAACGCAACACACGCATCGTTATTGCTAAAAATAAGATAAGCTGGGAAACCGCATACAACCTTTTTTTTAACCTTTACTCGGAAAAGAGTCTTAAAAATAAAACTATTGCCAATTTACTCTCTTGTTGTCGAGATGGGGTTCCATAAAATAAGATTTTTATTGTTACAGCACACCATTATCTATATATTTTTTCATGAAAAATGTTAAAGTACTTTTTACTTGGTAAGTCAAACGGAATTAAATTTAAAACGAAAATTAGTAATTTCCAATCAGTATACCATACAAGGCAAGATAGTTAGAGTATTAATTTATACTATATTTTATGTGCCCATTAGGACTATAAGATTAATAGAATAATAAATCTATATATTGCAAATATTTTATGACGAGGGAATTATTATTTAAAAACAAAAATGATAAATTATTATGCGATAATAAAATTATCGCTTATGGTAAGATTATGATAAACGATATATTATAACAAAACAATTATTACTATAAATAAATTTTAATAATTAGTATTTCCATATGCAGCAACCAAAAACTAAACTTTCATTCATTATCACTTGTTCTTTAATTCTGCAAAATAAAACCTGTTTTCGAAAAAAGTCTATTAACGCCAAAACTTCGTAACCTTGACCAGGCCTGGCCAATACAGCCCTTTACGGTGAATCATGAATTTGTTGAAATGTTCTAATAAAATAAAGAAACATATAACAGAATTTGTATTAATTTCTTACAAACAGAAAATATTATGAAATATTAAAATATATTATTAAAATAGTTAAAGTTCATTAATTTAAAGACTTTTATTTATTTTTATTTTTTTAATTTAGTAATTTCTCCTAAAAATTTTATTGAAAAATATAATTTGTACAAAAACATAAATCGACATGTAAATAATATAATGTACCATAACATACCTATGTACTATACATATAATGTACTCATAAATATGCCTGTTACGCATGTATTTAAAGACTCGAACGTGAGAAACCGTACCCAAAAGGGTGTAGGTATATTTGTATACATGTTAGTAAATAATTTGAAGTGTCTAGCAGGCGTAGCTATAATATAAACATAGACAACGAAAAGAAAAATACCTATTAAGTCTTCTAAAAGTTTTAGAACCAAGAGCACGTATTTTAAATTGCTATTAATAAAGTTAATATTTAAATTTATTTTCTTCGGTTTATTTTATTTTATTACCATAGTTCCCACTACCCAAACCAAAAAATTTTTTTAAAAAATTAAGAGTAAATTAAAAAACCAAAAAGTATGTATTCCTTTTACTAAAACCGAATTTACTTAAAAAATAATTTTTAAACTCAAATTGAAAATCACGATGGTCACAACAAAATTGTCAATTGGAAGGTCTTATTATCAAGATTACCAATTCACTACCCTTTCGAAGACTTCTTTAAGATTTTCTATCATAATGAAATCTGATGAAAATATTCTTTGTCTCAAATTATATGACTCACTCATAAATCGAACACTGCAATGTCTACACTGGTTTATTAAAATTTATTTTAGCAGCAACCTGTCATTATCAAAAGCATTACATGAACATATTAAAAAGAAGATATTAGAACTAAATTCATATTATTCATTTTTTATCGTTTATACTGTCTATTTTTTTGCGAATGTTAATCTTAGAAAAGATATTCTGACAAGAAACTTATGTACTTACGTACATTTGCAATAATCACCAAGAAATAATTACAAAAAGTTCAAAAGTCAATGTAGAAATAAAATTACTTGATGAAAATTGATATGAAAGCAAGACTAAGAAAACACTTCACAAACTTTTATTTTGTACCATGTTTCACCAAAACTGTGGCTTCATCAGACGAATTAAGAAATAAGATTGTTTGAGAAAATCTTATAGGTGTTTTCTTAATTTTACAGAACCATACAATCAAAAAATTAATGAGAAGGAAAAATATTTTGTACCTGCAAATGTTTTATAACTTACAATAATCATGTCTTTTCTCAACTGTTGTTTCATTAAAACTATAAATGGTATTAATTTAAAATACAGTTTGTGATAGTTCAATTAGTAGAATTACTTACCTGCATGGTGATGTTTTGAAAATTTACGATTCTAGTTTATTGTCATGTGCCACTAAACTAGAGGAATACAAACGTGATTAATCGTTTTTTCACTGCTTACTTTCTAAGCTGCACTGTTACCATCTTGGAAATGAAAATAGGTTAAGAGTGGGGTATACGCCAAACCTACTTTATTTTAGTAAAAATGTAAATGAGAGCAAGTAGGTACACTGCATTCCCCAATATACAACCGCATACAATAACAAGATTGTTTATATTTATAAAAAACTTATTATCGCATTATATGCACCTACCTTATCTGCATTAACGAATTCAAACGGTAAAATTTTTATTTGGACTGATTATAATCAATAATATAATTGTATTGAGTAAAAGTATACGGCTTGCGTGTTTCCGCATAAGTTCCACAAAAAAAACCAGGAAAAAATTGAGTATAGCCCTGTAATTTAGAAATTTTGTGGAATATACAGGGTTGCTCATTAGTGCGTCAAAGGTCAATATAGCCTTTATTAAATCAGATTGGACAATTCTTTTTATGAGAATGATACAGTATCAAAAGACGCATAGTTTAAAAATAGTTTGACATATACAAGGTGAATCACTAAATCGGAGCACGTTCCAACATTTTTTTTTAATGAAACACCCTGTATATTATTTGTTTTTCTTAATTTACTTAAAATTGTCTTTTCAATGATAATAAGATTTTCGGATTCGGATGGTGCATTGTTGAGTTAATAATGAAAATGTAAAAAAATTGTTGCAACAGGGATTGGCTTTTTAGTTCAATGCAAGAGTATTACGATTAGTTGAGATGAAATATTTAGAAGTTATGCTGCCAACGGATGTACTAATCCTAAAAAATAATCAAATCATAATTTTGTTATATGGGGTGTTTTTTACGGTGCAGTCAATTAAGTGACCTTTAAAGAGCAATTTCTCCATTCTTTCAAATGGAACACACTGTATATTATTGAATTTTTGGAATAGTGCGTTAGTTCTGCTTAATGTTTCTTTATAATATTTTATACCTAAACCTCGTAATTTCAGAGATATTTTTACTTTTTTCATTATTTCCAGCTGATTATATGTTTTTGATTTGATCTAGTGTGCTGATCGGTCAGATTTGACAAGTTGGCACAAGTAAATAGTAAATGAATACGTAATGGGTCTAATACATCTAATAATTTAAGACGTTAAACGTGCTGTATTAGGTACTGACTTACAATTATTTTTGGATTATTGTCATTGTCGTATCATACCAGTTTGATTCGGTTCGTAGTTTTCCTGAACAATTTTTGCTTGTCACATATTACTAGGGGTTTCATTTAAGTCGGTATTATGCAGTTTGAGAAAAACGAACTCGTTGACATGATTTTCATTATGGGATCAGCTGAACAAAATTGTTTGTTAACTAAGCGAGTGTATGCACAGAGATATCCTAATAGAAGACAACCTTCAGTTAGATGTTTGGAAAAACTAAAGGAAAGGTTCACTAGGATGGGAAATATCAGTTATGACAAATGTGAAAGGAAAAAGAGAACAAGTGACGAAGAAAATTTGAATGTACTTATATCAGTAATTGAAGAGCCATCTACTAGTTCGACAAAAATATGTAAGCAAGATATTGAAAAATAATAAATATCATGACTACATTATCTCCTTTCATCAAGAACTGTTGGAGCCCGATTTCGAGACTAGAAGGACATTTTGCGAATGGGGTTGGAAACTGAAAGGATAAAGATAAACAACTTTTTCCAAAAAGTGTTATTTTCCGACGAATCTACATTTACTCAGAGTGGTATCCCGAACCGTCATAATCTTCATCATTATGCAACTGAAAACCCAACAATACTTAAATCGGTTAGTAAGCAGAGACAATGGACAGTAAATGTTAGGGGTGGTATTATGGGAAACTTTTTATTTGGACCACATTTCTTTCATGAACGTTTAAATGGTGCACAATATTTGTATTTCTTGCAACATGATTTACCTCGGCTTCTGCAAAACGTTCCTCCTGTTTTAAGGGAAAATATGTGGTTCCAACACAATGGTGCTCCAGCACACTTTGCGTTAACTGTCAGAGGGTTCATGAATCAACAATTCGGAGATAGATGGATAGGTCGCGGGGGTCCTATCAGTTGGCCGCCTAGATCGTCAGATTTGACGAAACTCGATTTTTTTCTATGGAGCCACATAAAAAATATTGTATACAAGACTCCTCCAACTACAGCAGACGACATGAGGCAACGTATAATCTATGCCTTTGAAACAGTTTCCGTTGAGATGTTACAAAGAATACATAGATCCTTTCTGTCAAGGGTGCAAATGTGTTCCAATCAGAATGGAGGACAGTATTTACTTTAAATAGTAAACGATATTAAACTTTGACCATCTATTTATTTATTTACTTTTTAATTGTCTCAACTTACCAAATCTGACCGATAAGCACACTAGATCAAATAATTAATTAGTAATAAAGAAAAGTGAAATATCTCTGAAATTACGAGGTTTAGGTATAACACATTATTAACAAAAATTAAGCAGAATGAACGCACCATTCCAAAAATTCAATAATATACAGGGTGTTCCATTTGAAAAAATGGAGAAATCGCTCTTTGAAGGTCGCTTAATTGACTGCACCGTAAAAAACACCCTGTATAATAAAATTATGATTTGATTATTTTTTTAGGTTTAGTTCATCCGTTGGCAGCATAACTTCTAAATATTTCATCTCAACTAATCGTAATACTCTTGCATTGAACTAAAAAGCCAAACCCTGTTGCAACCATTTTTTTTTACATTTTCATTATTAACTCAACAATCCAAACCCAAAAATCTTTGTATCATTGAAAAGACAATTTTGAGTGTCCTATTTTTTCAAAAAAAATATAAAAAAATTAGTTTATTGATTCTAAAGTACAAGAATAAATTTATTTTGAAGTTCGAAAAACAAAATCTTTTGGTATTGTTGATTCCTAAATGAGACCCGTTGAAAAGAAAATTTATCGGAAGTGAATATAATATAGTGGATAAAGTGAAGAATATAGCCAAAGACAATTAAGTTAACATCAAGCAAGAGATTTTACAGCAAACCTTGGTACAACAAAAATTGTTATAATATGAAAACAACAAAGAATTACCTATGTAAAATTAACTAAAGATAAAAAGAGAGAGTAGATAGCTGATGTATTCAGTCAGCCTTAAATAACGTAAAAAGCCTTTTGGAACATAAAAAAAAGACTGAGAGGAATATTATACATATATGTAATAAAGCCTCTAGACCAGACGTCGCCAAAGTGGTCTATATAGACCCCCAAGGGTCTATTTAACAAAAGCGAGGGTCGATCCGAATCGAAATGGTCGATTGGGGGTTGAAGAAAAAACAGTTCTTAATACGCAAATCACACATATATACCTGAGTATGTAAAATTAAATGTGGAGTTTCGAGGGTATTTATGAAATTGAACAATTTTGAACCCAATATAACGAGCCTTGCAAAAAAAACACTAGGCACACCCATCTCATTAATTAAGAAGCAATAAATCTGTAGTTACTAATTTACTTATTATTTCTACTTATTGTAAACGATGACTTTTTTTGATGTTGCCAGATACCTCTGGCCGGAGAGGTAGTTAAGTACGATCACTTAAGACACCTTTCGAGAAGAAAAGGAAAGGGGGTCTTGTTCTTTAGTTTTAAGTTTGAGTAGGAATAGAGGCTTTGGTCTGTCACTTACGTTATATCGCTATTTTCCTTAAAATATACTTTTCGGTGATTAAATTGATTTGTTTTTATTTAGTTACTTTAGTGAGTGTGTGGATGTTTACATTATTTATAATTACTTATTGTGTAAGATAATAATAATAATTAATCGAATGTAATAAAATAATAATGATGAAGATGACGATGGTAAACGAATATATATATGTTACATATGATAACAGCCATTAAACAATATTATTATTCAGCAGTTAGGTGACGTAGGACACATTCCCTTTCCGCTAGTATAAAAGACCTACCTCAATATTTTGAAAGTCAGTCTAGTTCCGATTTTGACAATAAACGTACAGCAAAGTAATTATCGTCTTTTACTTAAATAAGTGTTGTCTATTTAGTCAAATTAACTAGCTCGGTTAACGAAGTACTCCTTGGGATACTTACATAAGTGTTAACCTATAATTATTACATAAACTTTAGATAAACCAACGCGTTCATCCGCGAAACGGATTGAATCTTGGACTAAATATTGTTACGGCAGTGATTGGTTGAGTGCAAGGACTCTAATTATCATCTTTAATAATTCTGCACGTAACAAAATTGGCGACGAGGATGGGATACGCCTAAGACGACCGTGACATCATAAAACACCGTCAACGGCGATCGAAATAAACCACCTTGGGAAACAAGAATACCCACCTAACCAGGACCTGCAGGAGATCAACGGATTACTCTTCAATGCTATACATCGGGACAACTCTGCTACTGTAAGTACCTCGTTGTTCTTAAATTAGCCAAACTGTATCCTAGACTCTCTTCCTGGTTCTCCGCACAGGAGTTAAGCATTGTTTCAACCAAAAGTTCCGATATGGACAAAACCAATAATAAAAATTCTCAAGAAATGGACGCTAAGGTTAGTAAAATAGAAACAAAAGAGGCACTAACCTTAGATCCAAAAATTGCTTTTGACTATCTCATAAAAACGATCCCAGAGTTCGATGGGGACAATATTCCCGTTAACCATTTTGTTAACTGTGTCGATTTTGTATTAAGTAACGCTCATGACGATTTCAAACCATTAATCGTAATGCTAGTATCTACTAAATTGAAAGGTCGCGCAGCTAATCTTATTTTAAATCGGAAACTCACGTTGTGGGATGACGTCCGCGCGCTCCTTATGCACAATTTTGGATTAGAAAAGTCAACCGAAGGACTATTCGGTGATCTTTTTAGGATTAAGAATGAAAATAACGTTAAGACCACATATAACGAGATAGCCAAAATTAGAGATAAATTAGTAACAGCCGTAGGGGAACAAGCAATAAACGAAACTTCTCCAGTACAAGCAGTACAAAATTTAGTTGAAACGTTAGCTAAAAGTATCTTTCTAATGAATGTAGCTCCGGAAATAGAATTAGCTGTAAATCCGCGAGAACCGACGAACCTAGAAGATGCCTATTATCACGCCAGGCAACAAGAAAAGAGGAATAGGGAACGCCGGGAGCAGGAAAGGTATAAACAGTTCCGCGAAGTTAGTAGGAAAAATAGGGTAGTTAATAGAGGGCCACTAAAAACAAACAGCCATCCTAAACTAACGAGCACTAATACTGAAAACAATAATATAACATGCGGATATTGCAAAAAACTTGGGCACCAAGCCGATGTTTGCTATAAAAAACGAAATGATGATAGATTTAAAAATAGTGGTAAACATAGGGCACAACATCTAAATAATAACGAATCTAGCTCGGATTCTAATAGTGACGTAGAAGATAACAAAAATTTAAACTACGCCGAGAGCTCTGCCGAGGAGGAAGCAGAACTCTAATTAGGAAAATTCATTCCTCCAAAATTTTTACATATAGCGAAAAAGTCCCATTTAAAAAAATGCCTTTCGTAACATTTAGAACTAATGGACAAATATACAGATTTTTAATAGATACGGGCGCAGGTATTTCTTTAGCCTTGCCTAAGTTAGTTTTTAATCGTAAGCTATTAGAAGTAGATAATAGGATAGAAATTATAGGCATTTCTGGAAATAACTCCTCTATAACTAGTTTAGGTATGTACCCATTAAAACCATTCGGAATTCCGTTTAAGTTTCATATAGCAGACATTAATATTTCCGCAGACGGAATAATAGGTATGGATTTCATAAAAGAAAATAATGTCAAATTGGATTTTAAAAATTCCACTTTCACTATTAATGACAAGAAATATAGAATAACAATTTCTAATTCGAAAAATATAAATCACCTCAACCTCGCCGCAAGGTGCGAACAAATGGTACGATTAAAATCCAATTTGCCACCAAATCGTGAATTCATTATGAATCGTTATACGAGTAAAGGCATCATTATTCCTAATTCTATCATTAAAACGGATAATGATGGCAACTTTATAACGACTATTGTCAACATAGACGAAAAACAAAAAAATTTCACTTTCGACACTAATGAGATACAATTTGATATCGTCCCCGACCTTAGTCAATCGCATATCATCCATTTCAATTCAGGAAATGAAAAAAATTTTAAAATAGAAAGACAACGCATAGTCGATTCACTCCTACGATTAGATCATTTGAATACAGAGGAAGCAAATCAGATTAAATCTATTTGTAAAGAATTTTTCGACATATTCTACATTGAAGGTGACCAACTAACCTTTACCAGTTCTATCAAACATAAAATTGAAACCAATAACTCTCAACCATCTTATGTAAAATCTTATCGTTACCCTAAAATTCATAAAGCGGAAGTAGCCACCCAAATAAAAAAAATGTTAGACCAAAAAATAATTAGACCAAGTTTTTCACCTTGGTCATCCCCAGTCTGGGTCGTCCCAAAGAAATTGGACGCCTCAGGCAAACAAAAATGGCGAGTCGTGATAGACTATCGAAAGCTTAACGACAAAACAGTGTCTGATAAATATCCTTTGCCAAATATAACAGAAATCCTTGACAATCTAGGTCGTAGTTCTTACTTTACCACGTTAGATTTGACATCCGGATTTCATCAGATCGAAGTGGAAGAGGAGTCAGTACCGAAAACAGCCTTCAGCACAGAACAAGGGCACTTCGAATTCCTTAGAATGCCGTTCGGACTGAAGAACTCCCCTTCCACCTTCCAACGCGTAATGGATAACGTATTAACTGGCTTAAATAATATTCAATGTCTGGTCTACCTTGATGATATAGTAATTTTTGGCTCAACATTAACAGAACACAACGAGAGACTTATCAATGTTTTCAAAAGACTTAGAGCTCATAATTTAAAAATTCAACCAGACAAATGCGAATTCCTTCGCAAGGAAGTCGCTTATTTAGGCCACTTAATCACAAATGAGGGTATCAAACCAAACCCTGATAAATTAAAAGCTATCACGAACTTCCCGCGTCCCAAAAACCAAAAAGAAGTTAGGGCATTTTTAGGGTTAACCGGCTATTATCGAAGATTCATTAATAGTTATGCCAAATTAGCTAAACCATTAACGTTACTTTTAAAGAAAGACGCGCCATTTATCTTCAACAACGACTGCATAGAAGCTTTCGAAATCCTTAAGACTAGCCTAATACACGAACCTATTTTACAATATCCGAATTTTGATGAACCTTTTAACCTTACAACAGATGCGTCCGGGTTTGCCATAGGTGCTATATTATCTCAGGGTCCTGTAGGAAAAGACTTGCCTGTAGCTTACGCGTCACGTACGCTAAATAATGCCGAAACTCGTTATTCTACAATAGAACGAGAATTACTAGCTATTGTATGGGCATGTAAGCATTTTCGCCCTTATCTATTCGGTAGAAGGTTTAAAATTATAACTGACCATCGTCCCTTAACTTGGCTCTTTAGCATTAAAGATCCAGGTAGCCGTTTAGCTCGCTGGCGCCTAAAGTTAGAAGAGTTCGATTATGAAATCGTTTATAAAAAGGGGACATTAAATCGTAACGCGGACGCCCTATCACGCGTACAGATAAAAATTTTGAATAAAAAAGATGATTACTCAATAGAGGAACTCGCGAAGGACTTACAAGACCTGTTAGGAGACGTAGAATTAGAACAGAACAATGACGAACTAGATCAATTGATTTGTCAGGATAATTCCCCCTGCCCTGCCGAACCACCTGATATAGAACACTTTGAGATTGACAAAAATAATCCGAATTTCCAAGTCATCTCCGAGGTAATCGTACCCAATGCCCCATTAATACTGTTAGACGACGAAAACGACAAACATCTAAATTTAATAAAGCTTGATTTCGTTGAAATCGACGCGATAGAAGGTGTGAATCTGTATGCAAGTAAAAACTTTGATAAACTAGAGTACTACCCGGTCAAAAAGGAACTATTAACTAATTTAAGTATAATATTGACATCATATTCTACCGTGGACACTGACATTTTTATCTTAAATCATAACAATCATGAAGAATTACTGAAGACCGTCAGCTACATTAAACAACTTTATAACATACCGAACCAAGTCAAAATCTTAAGTAAACCTTTTAATCCCCTAAATCAGGACGAAATAAACAATCTAATTAAGAAATACCATAGCTCCCCAATATTTGGACATAAAGGCATTAATGAAACAATAAACAAAGTACAAGAAAATTATAAGTGGAAGAAAATGAACGAAGATATTAGGAATTTTGTTAATGCTTGCGAAATTTGTCAGAAAGCAAAAATAGTTAGGAGAAGCTTCGAAAGCCCACTAACACTAGTTTCGGTACCGTCGAAGCCTTTCGAACGAATTGACATCGATATAGTCGACATAGCGTTAGGGAAACAAACACGTTACGTACTAACGATACAAGACCAACTAACAAAGTACGTCCAAGCTTATCCCCTAAAAGGGAAATCAGCAGAAGACGTCACAAACTCTTTATTAAAGTATTTTAGTTCTTTCGGCGTCCCTGATAGGATTCATTCGGACCAAGGAACAGAATTCCTTAATAAAACCCTTAACATAGTAGAAAAATCGCTAGGAATTGACCATACATTCTCCGTCACATACCACCCCCAAAGCAACGGCGCAGTCGAAAGATTTCATGCCCCTTTAAAGGAGACGTACCGCGCATACATGTTGCAAACTAACCAAAACGCTAAACTCTGGAAAACGGCAATTAGACTCTCAACACTCGCGTATAACATCTCTAAACATGCAGGGACAGGATTTACTCCTTACGAGCTACTATTCGGCTACAAACACCGCGACCCATATCAGAAACAAAAATCCAGCGATATTATAGCCAACGACTACGCCAAAGAAATAAATAAAATCTTAGACACCGTAAGGAAAATAGCGTCGGAAAACTTAAACAAATATAAAGAAAAAACAAAACAAAAACACGACGAAAATCTAAAACCACTACCCAAATACAACATAGGCGACAAAATCCTAGTAAAGAATCCCCTTATTAACAAGGATACAGACGACCCAATTTGGGACGGACCTTTCGAAATTCTCAAAATCCTCTCAGATAAAAACTTCGAAATAAGTAAAAGGAAAAGAAATAGAAATGCTATTGTAAATATTCAACAAATAAAGCCTTTTAACGACAATCTCATTGTTTCAGGACACTAGCCGTGTCGGTAGCCGTGAGAATCACCCCCCTTAACCAATCCGGCATCTATTTTCATAATTCTGGACCGTTATTGATTTCAAACTCGAAGTGGAAAATAATCCTTATAAAGAATACCAGAGACATTTTCAATCAGGTACAAGCAACGAAATCTTATTACAATAAACTTAAAATATTAGAAAACAATAACAAAAATTCCGAACTAAATTCTCACCATAAGTTAACACTAGGTATCGCGATAAACAAATTAGAAAACGACTATACGAAGATTATGGAAACTTATGTCATTAAACGACAAAAGAGAGCATGGTTCTCCTTAGCAGGAAAAGCCCTTCACACCGTGTTCGGGACGCTCGATGAGGACGACGCCTCCTTCTACAATAACGCGATAGAGTCGATGCAAAAGTCCCATCAGGACACTTTAAAGCTGATGAAAGAGCAGGCTCATATAACAGTCTCGACATTAAACACCTTAAATGATACTATCATTACGGTTAGCAAGAATGAACAAATAATTCGCAAGAACTTTAATGAATTAGAAAAATGGGCAAATAATTTAAATGACGTAAACACTAAGTTAAAATATTCTCTACAGATCATTGACACAGTTCAGTTAATCCTAGAAATGGTTACGATTCTTAACCAAGAAATTCAAAATATTCTAAATCTGGCAACATATGCCAAAATGGGAATGTTGCACCCCAATATAATCGAACCACAAATTTTAGTAAACGAACTTAAACTCATTCAATCAGAACTAACCTAATATAAACTACCTTTTGAAATAAATCTAGACTCAGTCCACTTGTATTTAGCAATAATCAAACCAACAATTTATATTACAAAAGATAAAATAATTATCACATTAACGGTTCCTTTGGTTGAAGCGATGCTATTCCACCTATACAAAATATTCCCATATCCCGTATACGATCCTAAAACAAAATTATATAAAACTATCCTTCCCTTTCACACTCGCCTGGCTATTGAACAGCGAGGTAAGAACTGGATTGGAATTCCCCAGATGGAAAAATGTATGTTCATGGAAAAGATATGGATGTGTGAAGATGTAACGATTCAGGACCGCTCCAGCTCAGGACAATGCGAGGCGCAAGCGTTCGAATCTGCCACGTTACCGCCGACATGCGAAATCGTTCAACTACGATTAAAAGAAGAGCTACTTCAAAAAGTAGATGACAATCTATGGTTGTTTTATGCGACCACCAACGGAAGCCTGACAACTAAATGCCCAGGACAAGCAATGAGCAAATACCCACTACCTACGACCTCATTTATACAAATGGAACCGCGATGTGTAGGGTACCTTAATAATGGAGTGAAATTAGTAGCACAGCAAGATCAAACCAGAAACATCACCCTCAACGTGACTCTCCCAGAAATCCCAATTAACTGTTGTCTTGAAGAAATGGAACCTACACTGGACCTCAGTTTGGAACCCATCCACATGGGTGCACTTAACCATGACAATTTGGACCTGGAACGAGAGAACCTACATCAATTCTCCAACTCGGTGGATGAACAATTAAATAGACCCTTGATCCAACTTCGGAGGAACTGGATCTACACCATCTTCTCCGTAATCGGCGCAATTGTTGGTCTCCTGTTCAGTTGCTGGTGCTGTTGCCCAAATTGCCTAAAATTAATATCACCATGGAAAAGATGTCAGTCTATCGGAAGCCATGTACCCTGCCTCCAAATCATCAATTGCAATACCTACGATTCGAGAAGCCCCAGAGAACAAGACAATAGGAATACATCTATACACCACTCTCGAGCATCATCTAGAGACCTCCATGTAGCTACACCAACAGAGACGACGGAGATGGTTCCCATCACCCGAGAGATAAAACCAACCTGGACTCCACCATCGAGAATAAAGTAGATCGTCCACTTACTCTTGTAACAACAATTAGCCAAACAAATTTGATTTGAATAAAGAAAAGAAAACCCTAGGATTAAGGAACTTAGAAATAAGGAATATTATCTAAATGATTTTTACTCTTGCTAAATGATTTTTGATTTCAATAAAGTAAAACCCTAGGATTAAGACGCTTAGAAATAAGAAACATTGTTCATACAAATTCTATCAATAGTACGTATTGTTATAATTACTTCATGAGAACTAATTATAATCTGAAAGGGGAGGTGTTACATATGATAACAGCCATTAAACAATATTATTATTCAGCAGTTAGGTGACGTAGGACACATTCCCTTTCCGCTAGTATAAAAGACCTACCTCAATATTTTGAAAGTCAGTCTAGTTCCGATTTTGACAATAAACGTACAGCAAAGTAATTATCGTCTTTTACTTAAATAAGTGTTGTCTATTTAGTCAAATTAACTAGCTCGGTTAACGAAGTACTCCTTGGGATACTTACATAAGTGTTAACCTATAATTATTACATAAACTTTAGATAAACCAACGCGTTCATCCGCGAAACGGATTGAATCTTGGACTAAATATTGTTACGGCAGTGATTGGTTGAGTGCAAGGACTCTAATTATCATCTTTAATAATTCTGCACGTAACATATATATATATATATATATATATATATATATATATATATATCGATTTATGTATAGATGTGTGGATATGATGATTTATAACTATATTAACACTTATTATAGCTTATACGAAAAATTGTCACAACACTAATTATTAATTAAACACTAAAGAGTCAGGTCTCTCAACATTCTCGAAATAATCCATGTCAGGATTTACCACCACGGCCAACGGTAATTGTACGCTGCGTTGCTGTTTTGTGATATGGCAGAGCTAGATAAAAGAAAAACAATCATAAGTATCTAGTCCTCCAAAGGACAACCCTTACAGGAAATTAATAAATCAAAACGATTTGGTCTGAATTTCAATTATCAAATCATTTACATGTGGTCCAAAACGACTGTCCATACCTTGACATACAGGTATCAATTTAATCTAAAACAATTATAATGCTTCAACCCAAAGCAAGCACGTTGGGGTCTGCTTGACCTCCGCGTAACCCAGCAACTAGTATGCGGCGCGGTCCAGGTGTGCAGGTCTCACTACCTCACACCCAGCGAAACAATCAAATTAACAAATACCGGACTCTCCAAGGTCAACCTCACTGTTGACCTCAGTCCACC